>CM061535.1:23007066-23067946 GCA_030545055.2 Neoaliturus tenellus
CACATACAGTTTACAGAGCCGACACCGACACGGACACATTTGACAAATAAATTTGCACGATTTTGTCAAACTCACGCCATCGTCAAATTTGCACGATTGCCTATCGTGCAAATTTATTTGTCAGATGTGTCCGTGTCGGTGTCGTCTTTGTAAACTGTATGTGTTTTGTGTTGTTTTTTAATAACTGACGAAGCTTGATTGTGGATGCACCTCCTCCCTGTACTAGTCTGAAGATCTCGATAAGACGAAACATGTAACAACATGGATTAATTTGGAACTGTTGACGGAAGGTTTTTATATTATGTCTAATATGTCTAACTACAGTTCCAGGGGTATAAACACGAATAACTTTAACCCTAATTTATATTATTATAACAAGCTTAAAACAGTTATGATAAAAACCCAGGTCACACCGAGCTAAGGTCTCAAACTCACATAAGCTACATATAAGAGGAATATAAATAAAACCAGAGCACCCTATTTTTCATTTCTTTATTCATAATAATTTTTTTTAGAAGTTTTTGCTTGTAATTTTTTTGGGAGTTTAAATTAGAACGTTTCCTATACTCAGATACAAAAAACTTTTTGTCTTTATTTAAGTGTATTTAGCTTAAATTTACATTGCTTGAGATAAAAATACACCTTGTGTGTGTGTGTGTGTGTGTGTGTGTGTGTGTGTGTGTGTGTGTGTGTGTGTGTTTTTGTTTTTTTTTTTTTGGAGGGGGGGTGGAATTGTCTTCCGTGAGGGTCTGTTTGGTAAGATTTTGAGTTGCGATCGGCAGACACGGTATTATTGAGCATTGTGAAGGTCATAGCCTCCTCTCCTTCGTTTTATAACACTTTTTTATTTCGATTGTTTTATTGTAATAACTAACTAGTGTTTCAAACAGTTTTGATTTTTTATTAAATGAGAATAAAGTTTGAGGTGTGATCATATTGGAGTTGATTAAATAAGCCAAGCGTAAGCCTACTCTTATTTGACGACGGGGTAGACCGTGACGATCCATAATCTGAAATTATTACGAGCACTTTTAAAAATTAAGAGACTAACATTTAAACTTAGTCGTAATGGAGGGGAAACAGTTAAATTTTATTAACAAATTCCCCTATGAAAATGATTTGAACAGATTTTATCAAAGATAATCAGACTTGAACAGATTTGAGCAAGTTTGAACAAAATTGATCAACTTTGATCAAAGAAGTTGATCAGGCCTGATCAGGTGGACTTGAACCTGATCAGAAATGATCAGGCCTGATCAGATATGATCAGGCCTGGTCAGATATAATCAGGCCTGAATAAATTTGATCAAATGCCCTGATCAGTCCTGATCAAATATATTCAGGCCTGACCAAAATTGATCAGACCTGATTGTAGTCAGATTTGATCAAATATCTTGGATCAGGGTTAATCAAGTTTGTTCAGGCCTAATTAACTTAAAATTTCATATTTTTTGCCTAAAAACATTAAGATGGAATCTTTATATTTTTAAATAAATATTATATAATTGGTTAATATTAAAAACCGTAGCTAATATTAACTTTCCAACAAAAATATATGAACATAGGTATAGGAAGTTTAGAGAGATATAGGGAGCGTAAGTCATAGGGCGCTAGACGATGGGGTGGAGAAGGGAGGGGCTTTCCATCCCGGGCGTTCGGGGCCACGCTCGGTACGGAGCAAAATTTACCTAGACACACTACCGTACATCGAACCGTACACCTGTCCAATCTTTTCTTTGATGTTTCGCCAGAAAACCACCTCCAGAGCGCTCGGCCCGATGTACGGACCCCTGCTGACACACTTCCGGACTTGCTGTTTGTTTTTGCTCGGTACAATGCTCTGTGCGGTGCTCGGTCCGGTGAAAAGTCAGGTAGTGAGTCGCCGCCTTAAAAGACAAATCTCTCACTAGTTCATCACTAGCCTAATCCTCCAATTTTTTCGTTACGCAAGAGAGTTGAAATTTGGTAGGGCCTACACTGATTTGTTCAGTTTTCAATAGGATAACGTGATGATGAAGCAATTAAAATGCAAATAAATCTTAGGCAGTTCTGTTAATAATTTTAGGAGGGAAAAATTATCTCATCTGGGCATATTTCATCATCATCCGAATATTTTGTTATAGTTGTTCTAATAAAAATACCGACATTTGCGTTTGAATTTTCAAAATTATTATGATCGGCTGATCATATTTAATTACTTTAATTATGTATTTTGTTCTTAGACTCTGGGCCAGAGTCTCATTGACCAATATTTAATTAGAGCCTTCCATGGTCTGAGAGAAAAACGGTACGTTCGCATATTATTCAAATTACAATTATTTTATACTGCTTTACAGAAAAAACTTAAAAGTAAAATCCAGTGAAGCCACTATGCTTTACAAATTTAACGTACTATTGTAAAAGAGCGGCACCGAAAACCACAGCTAGATGTTTCGACTTTCAAACACTGGGACTAGAAAAATAAATGAAAACAACTTAATGGTTCCAAGCAATAGTAAACAAAATTGTAATTTTAATTAGGCTATTTAATTAAATATATTACTAGTTTTAAGTATACGAGTGTAACTCGTTTAACTCTTTCATAATTCGGTTAGTTCGAATAAAATTATCAATATAGGCCCTATACGCAATTTAGCATACATTACAAGAGGTTGATTATGTCCTTTGTTAGTGGGTGTCAACTAATTGTTTTTGGTGTGCGCAGGGTTGCCTCTATACGTTGCGTCAGATTATTCTAAAGAAAATAATTGCTTTAGTCCCATCATTTTAAAATTATTTATTTTGTTTCGTTACTGTATTGTCTGATCATTCTGGTTCGCGAACTCATTCAAGTAGATACTGCCTTACACCCCTGACCTAAATTAAATCTAAATCGGAGGTTCCGTTCAAACGCTATCACTAATATAATAATTGAAAACCATTAATTAATTGTAATCGCTGTAAAATTTTAATCGGCTGTATTGAAATGGAAAAGTTTGAGCCTAGTATTAATAATAATTTAAAATACTCTTCAAATGTAGACAGGACGACGCTACAGCAGCATCGGACTGGCCGAACTCTCATTGTAGCGTGTCTGCGCGTGCGTGTGTTGGACGTCGCAGTCCGATGTTTTTAGAAATGTACCCGCGCCTCACCCCTCGCCCTAGTTGGGCGCACCTGACTGTACTAGGACAGTTGTAATGGAAATCAGAGTGTACGAAGGATATTTTGTCAAAGGTGATGAAGACTCTTAAAAATTATTCAGCACTTCCATAATGTTATGAGAACGAATGTAGGCTAATAGACGTTGATTACCAATGAGTTTCTAACAGCGTAGTGGTGTAGTCAGTAAAGATTCGGACTTCGGATCCGAAGGTTATGAGTTCGAACCCCCCGGCCGGTCACAATTTTTGTTTTGAAAATATCGACTTTTGTACTCTAATTTACTCTGTTATATAGTTCTTAACACGTTTCTATTGCTTAAAATTTCTTTTAAATTAATATTTAAATTTTTTTGTGGTTCAAATTAAATCAGGTTTAGTCAGGGGCTTTGATCAGATTTGATCAAAAATGTTCAGATTTGTGCATTTCTGAACTAATTCCTGATCAAATTTGATCCGGGAATGTCCCATAATCCATACAAATCTGATCAAGTTTGATCAGGATCTGATATTATTTTTTGATCAAATCTGAACAACTATTTTCATGGGGGTTAGCCCCTAGGGACAGAAGCTCAAAGTCAGAGTTAATTTTCGATAGTCATGATGACATTGCCCCATGGATTTTTTTTTACCGCTTATAGTGCATTGAACAAATTAATACTTATATGATTTTTTATTAAAGCTGTTTTGTAATAAAACACAAAAAAGACTGGAATAACTATTTAATTTATTTGTAAATCAGTATGTTTAGCTCAACTGCTTAAAGGAAGCACAAATTAAATCAAAAGTTTCAAAATTACAACTCAGCAGTTTGACCAAATACGGAAACAATTTCGCTATGAATGAAAATACACCATTTTATTCACATGAAGAAAAAATCCCTTAAAACTAGTTATCTATATGTGAAGTTACACAATTTGTAATTGTATCGAGCTCACGCTCACTCATTTAGGCATAGCACACATCATTCAACTTACCTGTTTTTTTGCATCTTGTCTGATTTTACTTCAAAGCCATATTATTGTCCTTACCATATATTTATATGATAAATGAAGCCATATTAATGTACCGAGGATCGTGAATAGCATTCTTAGCCATTCTCTTGTAGTGGCTAATGATCTGTATGAGTCAAGGAATTAACTATGGTATGATTGGGCGAAATTGTATGCTTTATAGTCCATATATTAGATCCTTTGTTAAAGTGTATGACTAAAGAAATATCCTACAATCAGTCTCAAGTGTCACGATTGTTGCATAATAACTAATAAACATGTTTTAATACAACTTTGTTAATATAGTACAAACTCATTGTGTTAAGAATATGATGAAAGTGGCTATCAAACAAGTGACAAATACTGTATGTAACAGTATTTTTAGGAAAACTTTACGAGCGAACTAACCTTAACCTAGGTGCCCAAAAATAAAGGACATATGGGGGCCCCTAAAAGTTAAATCCGGCCCTGTCGGCGATTTCTTTTTCCTACCGTATCTCACGAGCCTGCGACTTTGAATGTACTTCTATCATTAGAAAGTCCTATCCTTTGAACCATATTTCATTAACATTACAAAAAATCCAATTTAACGAGTTTATGATTTTGCACTGCACTGACACCTTCGTGATTCATATAATATTATCACATTAATTTTTAAAATACTACAATTAACCATTTAAGTTTGAAATAAATTAACTAATCTGAATAAAAAATTACCATTTCAAAGCATTAAGCACCAATTAACAAAAATGCAATTGACGTTAACACAGTAAAACAAAACGGATTTTATCCCTCCTTGCCAGGTCCTTACCAAGTGTCGCGGTCTTTGACTCATAGAAAAATGCTTTGGTCATAAAATATGAAATTATGAACTAATAATTTTTAAAACCAAAACATATATAATTTAATGGGTTAATATTGCATGTTATCATTTATAGTAACTATCGAGTTTTTCATTTATTATTTATAACAGGTATGTGTGTTGGTACTGCTGATCTAGAAACCGGTTCTTTGTAATTTCATCTCCTCCCCTCCCTTGTTCGCTCTACTACTCTTCTACAAACAACTTGGCTAGTAAATAGTTCTACATTCCTATTTGCAATGTGTAGTGTTTAACTGCTTTATGAATGAAAATCTTCAATATTGACTGTGTTTTAGTGACCGAATGAAATATTACAGTTATGTTTACTAAATTTGGTGATTTGAATCTGTTTAATTTGTGTTCAGAGTGATTTTTACTGGATTATTAGTTTGACATTTTACTTCCTGTGAATGTTGTAAGTTAGCCTAAGTAGCCTATGCCTATGTGAGTGTTTAATAAAAGTGGTTTAAAATTCGCTTTTAACTTTTTAATAGTGTCGGTGTATGAGTTTGATAAGAACCGCCTGTAATGTGGAATATATTTAGGTCCATTGCCTATTTTAGGCAGAGGTAGCCTAAGCAGGTTCTCTAACCTGTAATTGGCTTCAAGACTGCAGTAGGCCTAAATGCTACCTCCCTTGTAAGTATATATTTCTACTCATCCTCATTTATTTTAATTATTTTAATTTCTTGTTGTAGAGTTAACCTTTTTGAAGTTCTAACCCAATGCCTAAATTTGTCTCTCTCTGGTAGCCTTAGGTCATATGCCTATTAGGCCTATTTTTAAAGAATCGTGAGATTGTTGTAACTTATTTTAGGAGCCCTGGCTAACCTGTTTTACTAGATAAACATCCCGGTTAATTTGAATACCCACTCGACGTATTTCGGAATGAAAAGGTAACTTAATTTCCAGTTTTTCCGATTTTCCGGGATTTTCCGAGCTTTTCCGCAGGAAAAACTATTATTTTCGGAATCAGCGTGAAATTTCCGATATTTTGGGAAAAATTTTTTTCCTATTTCCGATGGTCGTAGCTAAACTCAAGATTTACCGTACCAAATTCTATTTGTTAAAATATATTAAATGGTGCGTCATAATTTATGGAGGCCTAGTTCCAGGGAGACTAGGCCTATGTGAGTTTCCTCTAAATAATTTGAATGTTGTTAAAAAATATGACCCTTTCTGTTCGAACAATACTTTTGAACAAAAAGGTAGGTACAGTGGAACCTCTGAAGTTACCGGTATCAAACCTGAAGGAGAATGTGAAAACTTCGTTTGTTATATCGAGGTGATTTTTTACCATCTTTGATATATAAGTTAGTCTAGGGGCCTACTGAGGTTCACCACATTCGCTAATCACTTAACTCATCGCCAATAGGCCTAGATCAAGTGACGAAAATGGAGTTTACTATTATAAGATAACATAGGCTAGATTTTCTGACATCTTACATACAATGTCTTGACCACGATCCAGAGAATTGGTGAATCGTCAGCTTTCTGCCTCGTAGAGGAATCTTCGCGAAGTGAGCTCATGTTCTGTGTGTGAATGAGTGTTCACTTACATAGTCAGCCATAGGAAAATAGGGCCTATCCGTAAGGTAGCGTACTGTTTTAACGTTTTGTATTGTCAATGGACTTTATGTGCTGTGGGAGAAGGTTGTAGAAGTAGGACCCTGCATAGTGAGGAGTAGAGCTGAACTTCTTAAGTCTATGTTGCGGTAGGTTAAATTTCCATTTTGGATATTGTAAGAGTGTTGGTGTTGTCGTACGGTAGGATTGGTGTGGAATTTCGGGCAAGAATAATAGATTCGGATATGTATAAGGATATGACGGTTTGGATTTTAAGGTCGTCGATGAAATGAGGTTTTGCAGTGTTCAGTGGCAGGGGTCTGGAGAATTGTTAGGTATTCTGTAATCCTTTGGGGCTCTTCCAGTAAATGTAACTTAAATAGAATTTTTGTCCTTCAGAAGAGAGCTATAAGATGTATCTTAAGACTTAAGCCAACTGACTCTTGTTTCGATCACTTTAAAGAACTTCAAATTCTAACAGTACCCAGTATTTATATGTTTGAAGTTATTAGTTATATTAAAGAAGACAACCTTGTTACAGCTCACCAGCATTCTCACAACACTAGAAATAGAAATATTAACCCGTCTGTGCCTCACAATTTAAAGCTTTTTGAAAATAAACCAGATTACATTGGCCTAAAATTTTTCAGTCAACTTCCACCACAAATTGCCCAGATTAATAACTTAAAAAGATTTAAATATGAGCTCAAAAAGTACCTCATTGATAAATGCTTTTACCAACTTCCATCTTACCTGACCTGACCCAAACCGTTGATATGACCTTCTCACCCCCCCCCCCCCCACATATGACTCTGCCTACCATGACAGCATCTGGAAGATGTGCCTCAAAAACTCAAGACTGGTCCTATGCCGAATATGGTCAATCGGGACGACGTGGGATATGTATATGTATGTATATGTATGTATATGTATGTATGTATGTATGTTCTAAGGGTTTTCTTCTGCAACACAAGTACTTTGTCCATATTTTGAGATGAAGCTGAGCCCCATGCAACAATGCCATATCGCAGATGAGCAGAGAAAAGGGCATGGTAGGCCACAAGTGCTGTCTCTTAATTCATAATGCTTCTGATTCTCTTTATGACATAAGAATAGTGAGATGAGGGTTTTTTCAAGAGATGGTCTATGTGGTCCTGCCAACTGAGGTTTTGATCAACCATAACTCTGAGGAATTTAGTTGAGTTTGATAGGGTATGTTTAAGCCAAGCCAATTGTTGTCTCATATATTCCTATTGTCTGGAGTAAATCATAAGTGGAGTGATTTGCTTTTATTCTTTTATTATTTACCTGAGAGAGTTGAGATAGTGATGTAAAATTCCTGGGAAATCATAATGAGGGAAGTATTCCCAAAATTCATAAATTCCTGGGAGATTATGATTTTAAATTAAGAAAGCACCTTAGTGTTAAATCGTTATTATGCATTATAAGCAAACAAACAAAATTAGACCCATTCAGTGTTTAAAAATATCATAAAAAATTATAAAAATAAATTTTGGGAATTTATGATTTAACAACACAGTAGGCTATATTAAACATTTATAGTATATTTTGTCACTAGTCCGGAAAGTGGTCTTTGCCATATATAGTATATTTTGTCACTAGTCTAGAAAGTGGTTGTTATTGGTGCAAGATCGGGTTTCAAGTACGAGGCGAAGTCGATTACATGAATTAGATCTAGCACCGGTTTACCACTTTCGGACGAGTTATGAACAGTACCGGTACTTTTCATCATACGACTATTAATAAATATATACAGTTTAGATAAAAGTTGATAAATTTTGACATAATATACCGAATGTTATGTTGTTATTGTTAATCTTGAACTAATTTCAGCTGTTTAGTGTTAGTAAAAAACGCCTCAGACTATGACTCACATAGTCAATGAGTGCCCTTTGAGTGCTTTCCCGGAAGGGCTGATGGGCCTTCATTGTGCAAGTGAAGCTGGGCTGCAATGGCTTAGCGCCCTGGATTTAGCTTTATAGAGAGATCACTAATGTTTATTTTAGTTTTATTTTAAATGTATTGACGCAGGTGCTTTGCACTGCAGAACATCTTTTATTTATTTTATTATTATTATCTTTAAGATGGCGGCTGGCTATGACAGCCATACGATGTATATATAGTAAAAAATGACTTAGACAAAATATTATTGGAGGTTTGTTATTTAATTTGTTTTAACAAGCAAAATAATCAGATGTTTGAAAATTGGACAGTAGAATAAGTTTTACTGTAAGTAGAATAGCAGTGTTCTTAGTGTAACAACTTGGAAGTTTTTTTTCCGGCCTAGTCCTGAAAACTGTTGTTAACAAACACTCTATCCAGCCCATCGGGAATTAACTAGTTTAGATCACAGCTGACTGCTTCGAAAACAACTTTTATTGCAAGGGTATGATGAAAAATAGTTTACAAATATTTACTAATTTTGTGGTTAGTAAATAAAAAACTAACACAGTTTTAAAAATAAAAAAATATCGTAGTAGAGGCTAGTGAAAAAAAACTTGAAAAAATTATGTTGTTTGCAATTCAAACACTTTTATTGAAACCCAGGTCTGATAGGCCTACTTGAATTTTCATATCCCACACTGCTTACAATGGCAGAAGCCCATCCTCCCAATACCTTCCTCTCCCATCTCCTCTACTTGATGATACATTGTTTATTCAGTTTGGTTCGGTGCCTTGACCTTGACAGCTGATCTGATAAAAACATGCCGGTCTTAGAAGCCCAGGGTTTTGGTTTATGTTCTTCCAAACGGAGTCTTACAACCCAGGGTTTCGTTATGGTTCAATATTACATTTTTAATTTTAGTTATTTTTTAGAAATATATGGAAAGAGATAACAATTTTAAGTCAAGGAAAAGTGTACTACTGACAAAATGGACAGCCCAATGAATTTTTAATACTATAGACAATATTTGAAAATATTGAAAATTTAATATTAAAAATTCTGATTTTAGCGAAATATTGACGATTTCTTAGCATATTAGGTAAAATTTGATGTAATTACAATTACATTTTGATGAAAATAAATTTAAGTAATATATAGCTCAATATCCATACTTTTTAGCAAGTTTTTGTCTTAAAATTAGTTTATGAACAAGCTATTTTCCCATTTTTATAAATTTGTCTATTCATATTAAGTTTTCATTAATTATTTTCATTACAGTATATAAGACTACGCAGGTTTCATATGTGTTTATACAGATTAATACACCTAATAGTTTAAGTTTAATTAGACCTATGAGATTAAACTGTTAATGCTCCTTTTTTACAAAATTTGTATTCTCATAATATATTTTTAACCAATCAGATTTTATGTAAAATAAGAAGAGATTTTATATCAAATAAGAGCAAAAAACTTAAGAACCTGAAAATCTAGGGAATTTTGAAATTGTTAAACTGTATTGAACTTTAATATTTTTCTATGCTTATTTATTAAGTTTCATACAATACTAAAATAGTTTGTCAATGATATGTTGACAATGCATTGGTCTTGTATTAAAGAATTATTTTACTGTCTGTCATCTTTTGAAATAATAAATTCTCATGGTTTTTCATAAATTTCCATTGTTTTACACAAACTCCCACTTGTTTATAATGGTTATTATTTAATAGGAGCATTATTGAGTGTAAGTGAATAATATCTCCAATTAGCTTAATTTTTAGGTTCTTTGCAGGTAAATTAGGGTGAAATTTCTCAAAAGTAAAAAAATCTTATAAATTCCCACATTTGGCAATCTTTCCTGGCCAAAGAAATATTCCCGGCAATATTCCCATTTTTTAAGTTCCCTTCCACTGGAAATATTGCCGGCCCACATAACTTGTTGCAGATAATTTGAAATTTATTTAATGCAGAATTTACTATCAAGGTATTATTTGTGTTGCGAACCGTAGGAAAAACTACTTTCGTATCATCTGCAAAGAGGATACATTTTTGGTTATGGTCGAATGAGTTCGGAAAGGCCTTTATGTAGATTAGAAAGCATATAGGTCCGATAATCAAGCCCTGTGGCACTCCTTTTGTCCTTTTCTAAGAGATGAACTAACATACTGAAGTCTATCTGTGAAATATTCCTTAATCCAATCCTGGATATCAATTTCCTTGAGTTTTTTTTATTAGTATGTGTCAATCAAGGTTGTCAAAAGCCTTTTGCATATCGGTAAAAATTCCAGAGAAGCATTATGTCCTTCCCATATGGCATTTAGTTACACTGAGTTTAGCTATTGCTGTATTCGTGTTTGGACCCTTCCTGAAGTCATGTTGACAAGTAGACATGTAACGGATATCCGGTTACTATCCGGTATCCGGCCTATCCGGCCTTTTTTTTAAATATCCGGTATCCGGCTGGATACTTGCTATTATTCGGCCAGATACCGGATACTTAAATCTATTGTTTGGCACTGCTTGATCACTACTTGTAACGGTCTTCTTTTTGGTCAAGACAAACATTAAAAAAATAAAAACAGAAAAACTTACAGACTGACTGATAGCGAATGAAAAATTTGTGCCTCCTACACGGTCCCACGGTCAGAGGGACAAGCTCTTACTTGTCTTTTCGTAAATTATCCTTAAACTAAAAGCTAAAACATGAGCCGGATATCCGGAAGCCGGATATTCGGCGCTCCGGCCTAGAACCTTGCCGGATATCTGGTATCCGGTATCCGGCCAAAAGAACTATCCGTTACATCTCTATTGACAAGCCGATTAAAGATTGTTATTTTCTAAGTGGTGTACTAGTTGCTTGTAAATTATGCGTTCAAGTAACTTTGATATAGTTGGTTGCTATAGGACGGTAGTTGCTTGGGCCCAGTTTACTCCCTTTCATAAAAACATGGTATATTTTTGATATTTTTATTTTTGCAGGAATTTTTGCTTGGTCTATCGAAGCTTTTAGTATGTGATGGACTGGTTCAACTAGTTCATGTTTACAATGTTTTGTTACATCATTAAACCTAGAGCTGAGTTGTTGAATTTGTTGAATTGTTGAATTTTTAACTTGTCAAAAAGTTTGATTAAGTTCTCTTCTGAGACCTTCTCAAAAGATTTTAGAGCCAGGGGGTTACTTTTTTTAGATTCTCTAGTATCCAGGGGGTCATGAGGTAGGCCTAGGCCTATTTGTGAACCGGGCATAGGCTGTGAGGAGTATTTGTTTATAATGTTGCTGATATGGTAAGGATCGTTTACTATTTTATAAATTTGTTCCAAGACTTTTTGGTTAGTTTCCGTGTTGTTTTTATTTCTCTCATTATTAATCACTCTACACAGTTCCTTTTTTGTTGTTTTCAGCTTGCATAATTTTATCGTTTGTATATTTTCTCCGCTTGGATTGTACATCTAAATCATATCTTCTCTTGATTTCATCGTATGCTATCTTGCCTTCTTGGGAGCCTGTTAGCCTATACCCGTCCTGTGAGTGGTCCAAAGTTGCCTTGATGTGGAGCGTGTCTTTGTTCCAGAAAGTGGAATTGAATTGTTGAAAGTGAAGTGTTCAGCAAATCAGTAAATTTTTTATATTTTTTTACATTTTAAATTACCAATGATAGTAAAAACCAGCAGTCAATTTGTAATAGTTTTTAAGGTTGGTTTTTAAGGCTCCTAGCAGAATTTTTAGACGCTAAACAGTTTATTACTTAATTCAGCACTAAAAACAACCTCTTCAATGAGAAGCATCAATGCTGTAGATATAGACGAACTGCCTTCCCCCACCATACAAAAACGACGCCGGTGAGGCGCGTGCCCGACGTCCGCCCGACGAGCGTCCTTCGATGTCTGTCAAATGAAGCCGTGCATAAATAGCTCCATATGCTGTAATGTATTTAGACAACATTTTTGACGCGCGCCCGACGGTCGTACTCTAAATACCGACGTCGGGTTTTTGAGGGCGCGCGTCAGGCGTCGTGCATAAATGGTCCCATTTGCGTCAAAATGCCAACGCCGTGCATAAAAGGGCCCTTAGATATTTTCTTGTTAACTTTAGGCACAACTTCCTCAATGTTGTGTCTCATGATCCTGAGAAAATTATTCTATTCTTTGACAGAAGTGGATTAATATACTGTATGCCGGTGCTCTTCATTAAATTTCCTTTTCAATTCATTCAACTTTGGTATTGAAAAATTTCTGACTAGTTTGTAGGTGGCTCCTTTACATTCAAATTGGTTTTCGATTTCACAGATTAATAGGTGATGTTCGGATATTGGGGTGCTATACGCTTTTAGCTCAATGTCATTTTCCCTTATACTGGTGTAACAGCTATCAATACTGGATAAGTTACTGTAGTTGGTGTTGCCCTAGTCTCGGGAATGAAGTAGCCTAGATGTAGCAACTATGTTCAGGGAGTACATTTTGAAGCTTTTTTATTCCCAGCTCCTCTGGTTTCAGGATATTAAAATTTGCATCTCCTAAATATAAGTAGGAAGTTACCTGGCTTTCCTTGTGGTGTGCAATTGCATTACGCCACCAAGTTTTTCAATAAACTCGCTTTCAAGCTTTGGATCAGGGGATCTATAGGTTCTGATCAAGAGCAGATATATATTTCTAGTTTCAGTTTTACAGCTATTGTTTCAAACTTTAATTCTGTGGGTTTAAAGTGCTCAAAGGAGAGCTTGATTTCTTCTATGTTAAACCTAGATGAAAAATTAAGTTTCTTACATAGTGCAATTCCTCCCCAACAGTGCTCCATGCGGCAGAAACTGGAGACTAGCCTATGGTCTTGAATATTTGTTTGCTGTAACTCATAGTCTTTCAATCTATGTTCCAATATAATTAAGATATCTGGAGTGTAGCGATCTATTTTGATTTGAAGTCTGTCAATTTCTCCCTGAAGGCCTCTTTGGATTTCAGGTGCAAGATTTTTAAGGCTTTGGGGTGGGTGATTTTTCTTGGCGACGAGCTATGTTTGGTTTGATTGTTGATTGTTGTTTGATTTTGTTTGACCTAATCTGTTTTGTTGAGGTTTGCTAAATGGAATGTTGTGAGTTTTGGTTGTCGTTATATGCTTGGTCGGTGTCACTATCCTGCGCATCTCTTTCATCCTTCACAGGTTCCTGTTCCTGAGCGTCCCTTTCATCTTTCCCAGGTTCCTATCCTAGAAATTCTAGTATGCAGTCAGCAGAACGTTTGGATCCCTCTCTGTTGAGATGTAGCCCATCCCATTCTATGTGGGTCTCAACCATTATGTTACGATTGTCAAGAAAATGTGTTCTTAATTCGGTGCACATTAACTATAACGCTTCGTTTGTTTCGTCAATAAAGTAGTCATGGTAATTGTGTCTGTGCGAAATCAATGTTACGTACCATTCTCTATTAGGGAATCGTTTTTTATTTGCCTCCAAAGTACTCCCTAGGGACCTCATTGTATGATTTGGAGTCATATGGTAGGTTGTTTGTTTCCATGCTGATCAGCACCTTTTTTGGTGCAATGTCCAGGTTTGATTATATGCGGCTGGCATCTTGGATTTTCCCTCCTGTAATTATTTATATTAAGGTTCCACTGCGCTAATTTTTTACTAGCTTTTGGACTTTCACCCTAAGACCCTTAACTTTAACCCTTAAGGCCTAACCCTAGAAGTTCTGTTTTTAATGCTGTAGTGGCACACACAGTAAACACAAGTAAAAACGACAAAATCAGTGTTGAGCAAGATAAAACTCTCAAAGAATCAATCGATCCTGTTAACTTGTAAGCAAATCTGCCACCGTTTAATTAACTGGGGCCTCCCACCACGGATCGAACTAATGCTTTTTAGAGTTGCACCATCAAGTTATATAGAGCGGAAATCGATCCCACACGTTATAGAGACTTAACCCGGCTAAAGTGCCTACACTTTTTAGCCACTTGGCTATCACAACCGGCATCCTAGATGTGTGAACTAGGGTTTGGAATGGTGTCCGCTCATAGTAGGGAAACTGTAGTAGGCTACCATATCTTATTTAATTTGAGCTTTGAGAGCACAGCTGTAAACTAACAGGAAGAAATGATTTACAATCGCAAATTTAAACAGAGAACAATAACGTGGGCAGAGAAAAGTGATTGTGACACATAACACTTCTTGGGTTCAATGACCCCAAGGGCATATCTTAGAATTATAAAAACAATAAATACTGATACAAGCAGTAAAAATATAGGCTAGGCTTATATATTACATTACGGTAATTTCAAAATTGGTATTTACAGTCATCTATAGCTGTTACTGTATTTGTTGCAGATCAAAAATGGACATGTCTGAGTCGTTATCATGTTCAGGGAGCAATGTAATCATCCCAAGCTCTGGTAGCAGACTGGGCGGAGGCAATAAGTTAGACGATGAGGCAGCCCCACCTGCCCTTCCTCCAAGACCACCACCACGGCCCCGCAACAGTGCCGAGGCTTCTCATTCAGTCCACCTCCAAGCTCATCTCAAAAGAACAAGTGAGTGTGATGGCCAATTTTTTAATAAAATACATCTTGCAGGGTTGTTTTTATATACTAGATTTGATTTTTCTGTTCCGGTTAAAAAAATACAATATTTAGTCGGTCAAAACAGCCAGAAAACAACCTCGGCCCTATTGTGGACTTGATGTGATCTTAAAACCTTGGAAAACCGTACCTGTGAAAGTTGAAAGTCACATATTGAGCCAAACTGATCTAGGATTTTGAAAAAAGTACCAAACACGCTTATCCTAAAACTTTTACCTAAATATTTTTTCAAGTTTTGTCTCTTGTGTTTTTTGCTATTGATATTTTAAATTATACCTGAATAGAGTTTTTCATTCTGAGAACATTTTTATTTCTTATTGGGTCAAATACTATGCTTATCAAAGCTAGATCACAATCAGAGTGATATAATTGTTTATCTACAGTAAAGTCCTGTTAATACAAACTCCGCTATTCCGATAATCAACCTATTCAAACACATTTGGTCAGGAAAATCCTGATTTTGTTCTTTTACTAAAAACAAACAAGGTCCCTGTCCTCAATATTACATGAGATTTTCGGTCATTTTATGTGATTTCTGTTGATTATTGGGTTTGATGCTAGTAATGCTTCAAGTCTCATTCAGAATCATGCAAGGGATTTATATTAAATCCAAATTTTGCATAAATGGTTACCATCTCAATCTACATGAAAAAGAAAAATTCTGCATAGGCCAAAATATGCTTTGTTTTGTTAAATCTTTTTTATATCACAAATTTATGCACAATAATATCAAACACCAAGAAACAATATTTTTAGCAACTTTCCCCCATAGAGAAGGAGTATATTAGTAGTTTTTAGTGGTAGCTTTAGACTCAACCCCTTGTCCATGGAATTTTATTTAAATTTTTAAAATTTTCTTTATTATTTTCTTTTTTTAGGCGCCCCAAAAGTCAAATATATTGTTTGTTTAAGTCCATATATGAATAGGGTTACCAGACGTCCGGATTTTGAAGGCCTGTCTGGTGTTCGGTCCCGGGTGGCTACTTGTCTGGGGGTTTTAAGATTTTTGTAAAACTGTAATTGTTTAATCACTATTTCAAGGAGCAACCACAGTGTTACAGTAATCACAAGTTTAGTCTAGGATTTTCGAAGTCAATTTAAATCATTGCAGTTTAAAATACGTTTTATAAGGCGCGGCCGGCACTTTCCTTTGACACGATCGATACTTTCTAGGATTTGTATGCTGTAGCAAGATAAAAAGAGATTGAAAACAAACACATAAAAAGTTAGATATAGGCCTAGTACTAATACTCATTCTTTTTTTCTTTATAAAACATCATTGAAGATTATATTAAAGATTTTTCAGCAAAATATAGCCTTTGCATTTGAGTTCCTTTAAGATATTCAACCTCTTCGTATTTGCAACAAATAATTTTAATAATGTATCCGTCTATACGATAAAAATTAAAAATTAAAAAAACTTCAACTTTAGTTAAATAATGAAAGTGAATAATTGGGTTTCGAAAGGGTCAGATAGTTGGGTTTTCAAGTAGGACATATTTCAATGTTTTTAGTTCCATTTTAATGTGGGCATTCTTAGCTTTCAGGAATGTTTGAACCCAGCAGTAAAGTTTTAGTATAGCACTGCTGTAGCACCCTGAAAAGCTTAAATAAGTTTTTAATTTCCAATATTTGTTAGAAATTTTTGCATGAATAGGCTTGCTACTAAAAAAACTATTAAAACTTAAATTTTTTTTCTCACCTCAATGTTTAATATGTGTGGAGTTGGAAATATTTTAAAATATTGCTTTTGTCTGTGGTGGAGAATGTGCCCATTGGGAAGGAATTTGGATTTATCCTTATTTACCCTGACCAAGGGCAATTTTCTTGGTCAGGTAATATTTAGAGGTTGGCAGGCCTCTTTTTGCCTTACTTTGGTAATTTATTGTCAACAAAATTTGTGCAACAATTATTTATCCATTGCGAAGATGCCTAGATCCATTTCACACTTCAAGAAAAAAGGGGGCCCTCTTCATCTCTGATCGTTCACTCTCTTTAGTGCCGATCGCAAGCGCTTTTTACCACCATCAAGAATTCTCTCTTTACTGCTGTCCATTGAGGGCTCTCCTTGCAGCTGATCACAGGGGTGATATTTTCTGTCAGTTAGGGGGCTGTTCACCTGGGCTCTTTATGATCTGGGGCGCTTTTTACTGCCGTTTGGGGGTGCAATTTATTTCTGATCAAGGACTCCATTTACTAGGGGGTGATGTTTGTTCGCTTATTTGGTCGCTTATTGGAGGCAAAACTCAACTCTGATCAGATTCCTATTTGAGCCTATTGGGACGTAGTTTCACGCCGGTCACCAGTCGAGGGCAAGATTTAAGGCTGATCAGAGGCACTATTTAGTCATTTTAGGTTGCTCTTTACTGCCATTGCCGATCAAGGGGCTATTAACCATCTTTTGATGGGGCTCTTTACTGAGGATCACACGGGTGCTGTTAACCGTCGATCAAGAGCGCTGTTTACTGCTGGTCAGGGGCTCTAGTCTCCGCCCCGATGTCGCTCCTCGGATCTTGGTGCCCTAGGCCATCACCTAGTTCGCCCATATGGTAGAGCCGGCCTTGGCTTTAATAACAACAACAAGGGATTACAGGGCGTCCACATTCTGAAAAGTCAGGGACAGTTAGGGAAACAATTTATGGTCAGGGAAATCGGCAAATAGTCTGGAAAGTCAGGGAAATTAGTGAAAATTATAGATATGTGGGGTTTTTTCAATCCTGAAGTTAACCATAACCCCAACTGTAGTATTTTGCAGGATTTTTTACAAATGTACACAAATTTTGTCCCGTACATTTGTGCTTGGAATTTTTTTATGTTTATTTAACTATGTTTTTTATGTTTATTAGTGGTAAGCTGTACAATGGCTGCCAAATAGAATAAATTTCTTATAAATTGTGGCTTGATACTAAAATATTTCCTGAAATTAGCGAGTTGGTTAGACTTGGTGGTTAATTATGCAACTTTAGCTCATTTTAAAGTGTGTCACAAGTCATTCAAGTTTAGTAAAATGGATAAGCAGGCTGTGATGTCACAGTTTGAAGTACCTAATCATTTATTTGCTGCCACCAATACCCGTTTTCTCTAAGAAAAAAGTGTCACGAGCCAACATTCTAAGAAAATGTATATCCTGTACTGAGTACTTCCAGGACACCAGACGCAAAACATTTTAATAAAGAAAAATGCTTTAAACACGATGCTTTTTAAAAATTAATAATTTTTTTGTAATCTTTTATTACATATTTAATTATTTTCCATGATTTAAATTGCCTATGCAGTAATATTTTTGTGTGTGTATGTAGTATCATTATTCTGTAAAGTTCGTGAGTCAGGGAAATCGATGGTAAGTGGTCAGGGAAAGTCAAGGAAATTAATGACAAATTTTCTGTGGACACCCTGGATTACGTCAGCCACCTTACGCGAAACAACTCATACAGTTAATGCTAAATTCGTCAACTGGAGGAATGAAATAAATTATTTAAATGAATAAAACAATAGATGGGGTATTAAAAATAACACGGAAGCAACTTTCTGGCCTCTATAATATATTTATGTGTATATGGTCGAATGTATATGTGCATTCAATGCTTGGGAAGGGTTAAACATAATGCCACGTAGGAAACTTTTTAAAGAAGCCTAATATTGGAGGTTCATAAAGATCTTAAGAATAAGTTTGTCTGTTTTAAAATCTAAAAACTCAAGATCATTATTACATTAACCTTCTTACCATAAATATGTTAGCTTTTCCTAGAATAAAGGAGAAAAACATAAATGATTTCCCACTGCACGTCATTGCAGGCCTAAACATAATGGCACAACAGCACTGACTTTTTCTTCTAGTTTTTATATTTCCTCTAATGAACCCAACAAATATATAGTGGGGTTTGTTCTATTATTTCATCATAAAGTTCATTATTGTTTAACTTGAAATATTACTCCTGCAATATTCTTTCTTTGGTAAATAAATGGTAATTTATGATTTTTAAATATTGGGGATCAGTTCCTTGACTATATTTCCTTGATGACAAATTTATACAAATTTTATATCACCTACCCCTTTAGTTAATATCAAACCTGAAGTTTTAAAAATTTATACAAAAAATATCAATATTAGCACTTGCAAACACTATTATTTTGCAGTGGCAACTGTTGGATAAATTGGTAGGAGGGCTCTTTGTTATTTTTGTTGCGTTTTTAATTAAACAAAAATAGTTATAAGAGCACAAATAAATAGATTAGCAAGAATACAAAAATTTAGCAACAAATAACAATAGTCGTATAGGCCTAAGTTACAAATTTACTATTGGAATTTCAAACTAAGACCTACCTTTCAGTGCTGGGGATGTGGCGACGCCACAATAGAGAGCTACTTTTGTGTAGCGAAAGCTGTAGCTATCTTACATTGAATGAAAAGTAACTCGTAGCTATAGCCAGGCATGTGCTTTACACAGGGGGGGGGGGGCAGGGGACTTGCCTTAAAAGTTAAACGGCACCCTCTCAGCGCCAAAGAAAAAATTCTAAATTCTAAACATTTTAATAACAACTTATATTACACTTTTAAATTTGGAAATGAGTTTTAATACTGGGAGCTTCAATTTGGGGACTGTAAAAAAAACTGTTAAGCAAAAACATGTGTTAGTGAAGTAAAGACCGAATTACTTTTTGCCGCTCTCAATACTGGAAGAGTTGTATTACTAGAAGCATAATGTTGCCTTCTGTACTGCTATCGTCTGTCCACAGGGCAGCAAAGAGCGGAGGTCGTCGGCATTGTGTCATCTGCCAGTAGTCTACTGTTAATAGGGTGTTTGATCGTCCATCTTATTTGTTAGAAGTTTTGTTCACAGACCCAAACTTGACACAATATGGATTTAATTGTAGTTTAAGAAAATATTAATTGTTAAAGAAAATGAAGGAGAGGGCATTCTAACATAGAGGTAACTAGCTGATAAAGCTGGTGCGTTCAACATTAATAATAAAAGATTATTATTATTATTACACAGTGATTAAAAAAGAATGACCTGATTTCAGAAAACTATAATTGTTTCAAAAGTTGGTGCACACAAACAAATTTTACATCAAATTACTCACAGGAACATCAAGTTTATGATGATGTACTACAAATGTTATATGTGCCCTCCATTGGAGGCTCTGACTAGGCCTACCTACATATAGACGATAGCTGAACTCATCCCAAACTGTCCACTGGATGTCTTCTGGGACTGTAGCTACTGCATCTGATATCCTGGTTTTAAGCTCCTCGATGTCACGAGCTAAGGAAGGAACATTAACACGTTCTTTTACACATCCCCACAGAAAAAAGTCGCACGGTGTTATGTCAGGTGACCTTGGAGGCCAAGAATGCAAAACCGTGTCTCGCGGTTGTATGCACCCTATCCAACGTCCTTGGTTTGTGACCAAAGTTTATAACTGACACCACAACCACAGTTAGCGCTTAATTAGACATCTTGTGGCGATTTTCTAAAACTCTAGACCACCATTGTTGTAGATACTGCAGTTTCAGTGGCGGTAATGTGGAACTATCAATAATATCAAAAGTTAAAATCGGGTCATTCTTTTTTAATCACCCTGTATTATTATAACATTGGAGGCACGTGAGGTACGGTAGCAACGAAATTGCTGATTTAAAACTAGAAGCGTATCACAATCAAAATCTGTCAGTTTTCAATAAATTGACCAGGTGTCAGATAAGCGTGGAGCTTTCAAGAGTTCGAGGTACTAGAGATTATGATCACTTGGTGTGTACTTTTTTGCAAATTTGAGTAAAAATGTCTTAAATTTGGTAGTTGGGTCTTCGTTAATCAATACCGTAATCCTGGGATCGGAATTTTGTTACCAGATTGACACCTTAGTTAATTTTATCAGCTTACTTTACATTGTATTAAAATATGTCTAAGAAATGTATATGCCGAAAAAAACAAATCTATTTTGAGGAGAAAGTAGTATAAATAGAATTGAATTTTGTTAAAAGATGAAATAAAAATAAAAATGGCTGGGGAAAATGTAAAAGACAAAGCTGCAGGGCTAAGTACTGTAAATAGGTTTGAGCTAATATATTTTAACTAGTCTACTTGCTGCTCGAAATCAAGCAAAGATTCAAAGATATTTATTGCCGTTAAATACAATACTGTACAATAGGCATTGTCATATACTTAATGGTAGAAATACATAAATGTACATTTCATTTCAACAACAACTAGCAGCATACTTTGATACAGTGCAAAAGTTACATTTAGTTCTTAATCAATGACATCCGACCAATCCAATATTGTGACTATCAGTAATCACCAAAAACTACATTTAGGCACTACATGTAACTGTACATTATCCGATGTTTAAATGCTCAACCCAATCCCAATGTTATTCTAATGGGAAAATTTTAAATTTAATTTGTGTACAGCGCTTTTATTTTAAGTCTGATTTTCATCAATTTTTGGAGGAAATAACTACAGACTAAGCGCCTTATCCAGCGACATCAAAAACTTGAAAATCGGTTAAAAATTGTAGGAGAAGTTCTCAACACAAAAAACCCCTGAACGTATTAAATAAGTATAGATATTCTAGATAGTGCCAGGAACAGTCTATAAGATCGTTTTAGTTCTATTAAATTTTTAACTAAACGACTGTTCCTGGCCTGGCGAGACTCAAAAAAGGTTTGACACAATCAAGAAAGGCTTTTTCCAACCCCATATTAAAACACAATTTTGGAGCTCTGTCAACTTGAGGCTTTTATCTTGTTGAGCTTAAACTGTTCGCCGACCTCTAACACAATGTCACCCCCTACGTCCATTAAAAAGATAACAATAATCGACAATGTGGCAGACAGTAGCTTATAATTAAAAAAATAACTTGTAGGGTTAGTGGTTTCAACATCTTATTGTAGCTAAGCTACTGGAAATTTACCATTAAATGTATGGAATGTCAAAATAAATCATGCTTTTTTAGTGATTTTTTAAAACTTATTTCAATTAATTGTTATTACAGTCAAAAATCATGAAGATAACGATCTGGGGTTATAAGAGTAAATTTTGTCATTCACCAAATTTATGTTGAGTACCTCATGATTAACCCTTTGACGAATAGGGCATTTTTATGGAAAATGTGTATGGATCAAATCAAATCAAAACTTTATTTATTTATAAAAATGCACAAAGTATATGGCATAGAAACAATGACATTTTTAAAATAAAGCATTAATGTCTAATCAAATAGTATAACTTACAATGTAAATAGTGTCTGTTTTACAATTTTATACTCCTACTTTCTCAATTTTGTTCATTGCTCCAAAATTCATCAATAGAATATAAGAAAAGTTGCAAAAGATATTCTTTGAGACTCTTTCTGAATTTTTTAAAATTTGTTTCATCAAAAATTAGTTTGGCAAAGTGAAATAAAAATTGGTTACCTATGAATTTTAGTCTTCTTTTCATAATAATTTAAATTGTGTCCCTCCACCTTCTGTGCAATCTTAAGTTGTACCTGTGGCCGTTACTCTGCGAAATTAGGCTTGTATTTTGTTTGACATACATTATCGTTTCAAATATGTATAAACCATACTGTTTTAACCCCAAGATCTGAAAAAAAACCTTTTAACTGAGTCTGTTCTCTTTATTTTAAATATGATTCTCATAGGTTTTTTTAGTAGTAAAAGTTTGTCTAAATTACCTCCTAAAAATACCTATGCCACATATAAATTTTTTTTAATGTATAATGTTTGAAACTTTTGCCATTTGGTGTAGAGCATAAAGTCCTGAAAAATTTTTTTTGCTCACACAATCTATATGGTCATCCCAACTTAAATGTTCATAAATTATAAAGTCCCAGAAATTTAGTTTTCCCAACTTGATCCAGTTTATTATTATCTATTATTATATCTATTATTATTATTTGGTTGTTTTCGAACGTCCAGAATCGAACTGTCAAAAAATAGTAAAGATGTTCTGAAATATCTCGGGTATTTAATTTTTTTTTTTAATTATTTTATACAAAAGAGACAAGAACGACTCTGTAACAAGTTAAAAAAAACTTTCTATTTAACCTATGGATAGGTTTTAATTCATTAAATTATTATGAGAAGAGCAAGGGACGTGTCCACGTTTCCAATGAGATAAATTAATAGAAACATTGACATTGAAAACATTGACTACTAAGAGATAATGAAATCAGGGACAAAAATATTTCGATAAATTGACTTTTTATACTGCTCTGTAATTGTTTGAAGTTGTAAACTTACATAAAAATAAAGCTTTGATGCTCACTCCATTGGGCCACTTGAAAATTATAGTTGGCTACTCCACTACGCACGAGATTTGGACATTCAGGAATCTCCACACTCATGAAAGGGTTAGTAAGATTTTAGTTCAGCTGTGAACGTTACGTTTAAGCGATTCGAACAATTCAAGGTATTGTGGGTTGGGGAGGGGTCAGTCACTGGGGGCATTGAACAGATTTCAGTCCAGGGCCCCCAGAGTTACCAGATCGCCCCTGATAGTCCTACATCATCATGAACCATAGAGTAAAGACAGTTTGGAATATACAGGGTGTCTCTGAACTCCCTACCGACCTCTTAAGGTATTACTCCTGACCTAAAGATAAGTCAAAATATCATATTAAAAATTTCCAAAACTCCATAGTTAACCGTACAGCCGCCATTTTGTATCTTTTAAAGAACAATTTTTAATTTAAGAACGGTTTGTTGTAGTAAGTTAGAACCAGCGACCACAGAATTAAATAGACTGGCTATCCCATAAGCCTGTACGTTGTTTTTTTTAGTTGGATGTGAAGCTAAAGTCGGTCATCTTCGCTGAGTACAGAAACGTAGAGCGACGCTGGAAAGGCGAGAAATTCTAAATGCACTCTTATCATTTACACCGCAGTTTAAATAGCTTAAAATGCTCGAAATTCTTTGAAATTTGACACACTTATAGTTTAATAGTGTGTGACGCTAATGGTGTGGTTTTAATTCAAAAATAAAAACTGCATGACACTTAAAAAATTAAATAAATTCCAATCTTTTGTGTACATTTTAATTAGTGACATAAAAAAGTTACATTGCGAGGGAAATTTTTGTTTTAAGGTCAGGTGGGTGATGTAAGCGAGAGAAATGTAGCCAAAAGGTTATATTTTTCGAAAAATATTTTTTGAAAAAAATAGCTATTGTAGTTTTTATCATATGACAGGTAGAACACGAGCTTCGTGACGCGGTGATGCGGCCTCTCGGCTGCGCGGCGGCCCACTACAAACAGGGGAATTTTCCGTGGTTAGCTTAGCTTATGGGTTTGATTTTTAAAACATTACATGATAACTTGTTTACAAAAGTAGGTCTTGCATGTTTGCATTTAACATTTTATCTACTAACTACATTTACTTGTAATTAGAATTATAAATAATCTATAACTATGTATTGTAGGCCATATTATATTTGAAAAACAAACAACAATCATAATCAGTACATCTATTTATTTTACATTAATTCAAATTTACAAATCAATAAATAAAACTATGTTTTAATAACATTACTGACTGCTTTGCTACTACAAAGTGTTTAAGTGAAAACACCATCTACGCAATACCAAAAAGGTTATAAAAACAAATAAAACAATAAACCACAATAAATAGTTTACCTAATAAAATATGAATTTACCATACGGGACATATTTCAAAATACAAAGACAATTGAAATAGTCAAAATATAGAAATATAAATGATAAAGTACAAATAATGAAGTAAGAAGAATAAAATGAACGTCTGCCATAAGTTTCTTATTGTTTTACTGTCCCATAAATGTGATTGTTTTAAGTTAGGTGGTTTCTGATTTTTTGTTTGTGTACAGTAGGCTATCATTGTAATTTTTAGTGTAATGATGTATCCTGATTGTGAAAAATATTTTGCATATTAGTTTGGTAAGCAAGACGAAATGGTTTTCAAAAGGATCTTGTTCTAAAAAGTGGTCACTGTGAAAAAGATTAAGGCCAATACAATGGTTTAACTTTAGTATCCATCACGTCTACGACATTTTTTTGTGCTTATCAAAGTTTCTGTATCAACAAAAAAAAATTAACAACCGATTCATTCAACAAACAAAGCTTTGTTTTTTCGGAAGATGGTTGTATTAATCCTCCTCAAAAAAGTTAGGACTGCGGCATAGATCTTCGTTTTCAGGAAAGCTGCAATAATACCTTTCTATACACGCTGATAATAATCTGATTTAGCCTACTCAGTTGTATGCATTTAAGTGTCTGATATACTAAGTTCAAAAACAATTAATTTTTCAAACCATTACCTACAGAGTAATGATAAACAATTTATACAGTACTGTAAATAGTTTAGGCCTACTGAAGTAAGACAATATCAAAACCGAATAAAAATAACAATACATTTTATTCTAAAAACTACATTTACTATAATACTTTTAATATTCATACAGGCCTACTTACTACCTTCATACGGCATACTTGCATAAACGAGGTATCAAATTGATACCTCGTTTATGCATAATTCATAAACCCGAGTGGCTTTAAAAGATTTTTACTAACCCAAATGTAAAGATTAACATAGATGGGAAATTAAAACCTTTATTTTCAATCCTGGGGTGTGTTGTTCTATTGCTGGTCTAATTTGCAATAAAAATCTATCAGAAAGAATTATTTGTAACATTTTTTAAAGGACGGAGACACTAGTAGGATAAGGCCTAAGTTCGTTTTGTAGGATAGTTCAAGTAAAGCTATTTAAAAGCAAAAAACAGGGATATATTTCTTGATGTCGCATGGGATTCTCAGCCGTGAACACACTATTTCACAACAACAAACTAACATTGAAACTTCTCCTAGTCTGATATGAAATCAAACTTACTTATGGTAGGTGATACCTCCAGCCCGACCTATGTTGAAGCACCCATATGCCACACAATTAGTTGGCATGACGCTGACGCAAGGGTTAAAAGCTGTAAAAAGGTTCTGGCTAGGTTGCGGCTACTGCCCGCTGCCCTGAGAGCGCGCGGCACTAGGGTGACTCATCGCAGCGACCGCCATATTGGTTGAGTTTCTGGCTCAGACGTTGGTTACACCTTTGCGTTCGCTTCGGCCGGTCTATTAAATTCTGTGGTCGCTGGTTAGAACTTGGTATACGTCTTATTAAGGCAAAGGTCTAATTGGAGAAAAATAATAATTTTTTTACTGCTCATACTTTTAAAATGGCGGCTGTTTAAAATCTTTAACCTTAAATTACATAAAAACTAAATAAGGTAGCAAAGTTTATGTTGTTATAAACATTTTAGAAAATTTTATTTTAAATCAAACGATGTAAAAATTATGGAAATCGGTTAATAAATAAGCAAGATAGAGTGATTTTACTGAGGCTAGTCACGGTTGCACCACTTCCCCGGGAGCAGTTTTGATTTGATGACCATTGTTGAGCTGGCGTCGCGACCGCGCTTTTCTCGCGGCAACCCGCTCAGATGTGTCACTCTTTTGATTAAAATCGCTCTATTTTGCTTATTTATGAACCGATTTCCATAATTTTCACATCGTTGGATTTTAAATTAAATGTTCTAAACAGTACATAAGGACATAAACTTTGCTACCTTTTGTACTTTTTATGCAATTTAAGGTTAAATATTTTAAACAGCCGCCATTTTTAAAATATGAGGTGTAAAAAATTGATTATTTTTCTTCAATTATACCTTTGCCTTAATAAGACGTATACCAAGTTTTAACTTACTACAACAGACCGTTTTTAAATTAAAAATTGTTCTTTAAAAAATACAAAATGGCTGCTGTATGGTTAACTATGGAGTTTTGGAATTTTAAATACATGATATTTTGACTTGTATTCAGGTCAGGAATAACACCTTAAGAGGTCGGTAGAGAGTTCAGAGACACCCTGTATAAGTATTTCTAGTGAGAGTGAACATGAAATGTGAAAATTCGGAACCAACAAGGAGAAGAGCCTTTGCTAACATTAACGCCGTTACCTATTTTATAAAGTAGTTATCATGATCAAAGTGTTGTTTTGTTTGGAATTTAATCAGTTGAGTTGCAGATCGTAGCTAGCTACGAGTGCACAATCATCGTTAGATAATTTATTGTAAATTAAAAACAGAAATTTTAGGATCCCAAAGGATGTTTTGCAATTTGATTGGAGACGAAATAGTATACTCCTTGTATGATTGTTTTATAGGGGTGCCAAGCAATCTACTGCTTTCTCTTTATAACTTATGATTACTCTATGTAATTTTTTTTATCGTAAGTTCCTTGAACCCTATTGGTCCTTTAAAAGTAAGACTTAAAACTAAAGTCATTGTATGATCTGTAAAGGAACTGCAGTTATGAGTTTTATATAATTTTGCGTTTATGGCACACCAGTTAAATCATAATACCAAACTTTAATTTTAGTTTTTCTTCTGATTTCGAGTTCTAGCTAACAAAAGGTTGGTAAATTTAATTTAATCTCATCCCAATATCCTCAATTAACTATTTTTGTGTAGTGATATTTTGTCATATCTCACATTAGCTAAAGACCAGGAGTTTAATAATTGCAAAAAATTTGTTTGTCAAAATCCATCACAATCTTTTAGGAACATCCCAGTAATTGAATATTTTAATACTTTTTTGGCTATTGATATCAATAACTACTCTCCTTTAAAATTTACACAGACAGTTTGCATTTTCTATGCACATAGCTTGAACCAAGAATACAAAAGAACAAATTAATAATAATTACAATGCTGAAATGATTACAAAAGTTTAATGACAGTATTTTCTGCTTTTCATAATAATGATTTCGGGAAAAAGGTTAGGGGGCGTGGTGTGGCCCAAGCCATAGGCTACTACAAATTAAATGCTTTAAACTTCATTACTCAATAGTTTAAATGAGTGTAACTATGTATAATGCACATTAGAAACTTGTTCTTGATGTACAGCAATATCTTTCTTTTTAACCAATGATTTTTCAAAATAATTTTATTAAATTTATCTGCTCATAGTGCAAGGTAACATTTGGGAAAAACACTCTTAGTACAGTAGCCTACAAATAAAATCAAATTATATTTTGTAAATTTTATTGACAGCAATTAGTTTTACAAAATGTTTCTGAAATCCAAGGAATCATTATATGCTAGAAATAATAGTATTTAACTTGACATATTTAATACATTTTTGTGAGCATAAACTCAGTAATGAAAGAGTAATTAATTCATGGCGTCCGTGAGTTTACCCCTGTTGTGTGTGTTTGTGCATTTTCATAAAGAGGCACGCAATCTCGGGTGGTGGTAACAAATAATATCTGGCACTCATTTCATTTTTAATATCTCTTATGTTTAAAAGCAATAGTGCCAATAAAACTACTATTTGTTAATCTCATATATGTGTCCTTCAAGTAAGTTGCATTTTACTGAATATTTCCTGTTCAATAATTGTCGACTATTGTTTAGTTTTAACAGTGAAAAGTTACATTTGATTTTACTTAACTTCTTTGCTGCCAAATGTTTTTTTCTGAAGAAGGCTGGGAGAGATCTAATTACTCTCGCGGACATCGTTGGGAATTTGAGGATAATTTTACTGTCCAAGGGCAATCAATTTTATATGTTATAATTCATATATTTTTTGTATGTAAACTTAATACACAATCTGTTTCAAACAAAAAACATGCTTTTTATAAATTATTACCTTGCAGGCCAATAAAAATGAATAGAGTTAATAATGAATGGTTAATGCAAGTTACAGTACAATTTCAAAGTTACATTGACTGAAAAATTTACATTTAAAAAAAATGCTAAGTTAATGCATGTAAATTTGATGAGCCTATTGGTGGTATATATCTTCTCAACATTTTATATACGTTCCACAGTTATGTGTGGACTCTGTGTACTCAGTTAAATATACCCAATAACTCATGCAATTGTAAGTAAATTTTCTATAATTACAGTCCACTTATTATTATTATTTTTTTAATCTTATAGTTTATTACTTGCAATAAACTGTAAGTTATGGATTCAAAGCATTCCATACTATCCTATCAGCTTACTCATAGCATCATCTATTTTATCAGCTTCTGCCATTTATGAAATGTAAAATCGTCACCCTAATTAATTTATATCAATCTATATTGTGTCTTTGTATGACTAATTAGTATAAGGACAAATAAGTGCCTTATTGCAATTCTAAACCGACAATTTAACGGGTTTACAGTGTTTTGGATTATTCAAGGGTAATTTCAGTCGGAGTTGAGGGTAATTTGCGTAAAACGCTCGAACAACACTGCTCGTGGAGGCTGCGTAACAACCAGGATTCCCCAGGTAGCGACCGGGCTAATGTGCGTAGGGCAACAGCCGTGGAAACGACAATATAAGTCATGTTAGGGTGTTTTAAACGACATCCATTGGCTATTCGACTGTTTTCGGAACTATCCATGCACCATCCGCGCCGTGCCGCGCCTCCTAATGGTTATTAGGTGTGCTTAGCCGCCCCTGAGGAAGGAAATGGAAATTTCTTTGCCGGGTCTCCGCAGGGTTGCTAAGTGTGCGTCTACACTTGGCAACACGGCGGAGGCGCGGCGTGGTGGAAGAATTTCAGTCTCTAATTGTTTATTTGATGGAGTTAAATAACATTGCGTGTTATTTAATGGAGTGAAGCACAAGTCGCGGAAGCGGAGGACGAGCGCGGCATGATGCGGCGCGGAGTAAAATTCTACTCGAACCCGGCGCTGGGAGTCGGAGAGGAAGTTTTCCGCTAGCCGCGCCGCGTCGCGCCTCGCCTCCCCAGGGTTGGGTTGGGTTGGAGGGTCACTCTCGAATTTGGGGCCAGATACAAATTCGCCAGTGGTTGGAGGGTCGACGAAAAGATACAAATTCGCCAGTTCTTGGAACTGGCACTCATCCCCTCGGGGAACCCAGGAATGTGGCCGGTCGAGCTCTTCCTCACTGGAGTTGAGTGTTGTTCCCGACTTGACTGAGTCCTAAGCTATATTGTTAAATTCAAATCGCATTAAAAATAATATAAGATTCTAATGAAAAAGAAAAAGTTAACTGGACACTTTATGTACATACAGGCCAATGTGAGATTAATTAGTCATTTAATTCCATATCATTAAATAATAATCCTACATAATGAAAAATTTATTTTAAGTGTCTAGATAGTCAAGGAAAAGAATTGAAGAAGTAAAGAAACTTAAGAAAAGAATTGAAGAAGTACCTAACCCAGCAAATTATCGTCCTGTGTCCCTATTACCAACCATATCAAAAATTTATGAAAAGGCAGTCCACAACCAATTAATGTCATTCCTTGAGGAAAATTATTTAATAGACAGTGTCCAACATGGCTTTTGCAGTGGAAAATCAGTTTTATCAGCTAGTGTCGCTTTTATAGAATCAGTAATAGACTCAATCGATGCCGGAGAACCATGTGTAGGAATCTTTATGGATCTTTCTAAAGCATTTGACAGCGTAAATCATTCAATACTGCTCAGCAAATTAAAATCACTTGGTTTTAACCGTTCTTCGTTACAATGGTTTAATTCATACTTAAATAACAGATACCAGTTTGTTGAAATTACCCACATTTCCAAAAACAATAGACTCATAAATCAACAATCAAAATTAAAACCCGTTACATTTGGTGTACCACAAGGATCAATTTTAGGACCTATCTTATTTGTATGCTATATAAAAAATATATCTGAGTCATTATCAAACACAGAAAAAACGAACATTCGCCTTTATGCAGATGATTCCAACCTTAAAATTTCAGGTAAAAATTTGGAGCAAGTTGAAATTTTATCATTCATTGAACTTGGAAATATTATTCAGTTTTTCAAAAATCACAACCTTGAATTGAACACTGAGAAAACAAATTATATTTCCTTCAAAACAGCTCAATCACGAGTTACAACAGACCCATTGATTTTAATTGATACTAAGCCCATTGACATTGTCAATAAAACAAAATTTCTTGGACTTACTATTGACTGCCATTTAAATTTTAACGATCAAGTAGGAAAAACTTTATCCAAAATTAACTCTGGTATTTACGCATTGAGAAGGATGGCAGGAGTGTGTAGTGAATCCACTCTCAAAATGATTTACCATTCCTACATCCATTCATATCTATCATTTGGGATTAGTCTTTACGGTTCAACTAAAAAAGAAAATCTTAGTAAAATTTTAAAACAGCAAAAAAGAGCAATTAGAATCATTAGGAATCTTCAGTCTGATACATCATGTAGAGAACACTTTAAGTCACTTAACATTTTGACTGTTTATGGTCAGTATATTTTTAATACAATTATGATATATTTAAACTTAAATAAAAAGGGCACAGCTGTAAGTCCAGAAATACACCATTATAACACCCGAGGTAGGGATGAAATCATACACACTCATCATAGACTTCAAATTTATGCAAAGAAGCCGTCATATAAAGGAGCTGAATTTTTTAGAATATTGCCAAAAGAATTAAAAAATAAACAGTTGCAAATTTAAGAAAAAACTTAAAGATTACCTGGTAGGCCAAGCAATATATTCATTTGATGAATTTACTAATTATTATTTTGACTAACTTTGTAAATAGCATGTAAATAGAATAAAATTATTGTGTTAGTCAAGCTAACAAAATGACACTATTCAGATGTACCAATGATGTGCTTGTTTATGAATAAAGAGATTTTGACTTTGACTTTGACTTAGATATGAAACGACTGAACGGATCCTGGCAATCTTTGTGTAAATACTGATTACCCATGGCCCCTAAAATCTATTGATTTTCTTGAGATATTTAGAACACTCCCTTCACTCGTCCTCTATAACTTACATCTTAACTCGTGGCTTAAACACTTTCATAATACAATCATCGTATAAACTACTATTAATTTACTCGTAGGTGATGCTTGAGTAACATTAGCTTACAACATTCCCTTGGCGTCATACCTACGTACGCACCCCACATCATCTATATATAACATATATAATTAACTAATGATGAACTAGATTACTCAAAATTGTTTTTGAAGATTGTTTGTCGGAACTATGGTTTCCGATCGTAGATTTTTCTCAAGGTGACGTTTGATTGGCTGATTTGCCATTCCGTTTAAATATTGCCAGGATAGGTCGTCACCGCCGAATAAACACGTACTTGAACCGGGGTCATCTACTGTTTCACCGCGCCGAGGGGCTGCGGGCGGATTCCTGGAACTGGCGAATTTGAATCTTTTCGTCGACCCTCCAACCGCTGGCGAATTTGTATCCAGCCGAATTCGGAACATGGCGTACTCGGAATAAGCGGGACGAACGATTTATTAAGGATTTAGTTTAGGTATAACGATATTTCAGTAAGGTTTGCATTCTATATTAAAAAAGAGTCATGAAGCTAATCAAGGATTTGGATCCATGGGCTGTATTCAATATACTCAGCGGTCGTGCTTTAAAACAATAGGTCCGTGGGCCCATTATTGACGTAATGATTAAAATATTGACTCAAATTCAGTCCTTTCTCTGAACGTCTAAACATCTTTTCTTTTTGGGGATGTTATTGGATTTAAAATTTATCCATAAGATAACTACTGTAAATATTAATCTTAGTAACTTCGTACGCTAACTTGTATATTTTATATAAAATATACAAGTTACGAAGTGAAGATGGTCACAAAAAGTAAATAGTTACAAAAAGAGAAGATGTTCAGACGTTATTAATCTTAGTAACTTGTATATTTTATATAAAATATACAAGTTAGCGTTCGAAGGTACTAAGATTAATATTTACAGTAGTTATCTTATGGATAAATTTTAAATCCAATAACATCCCCAAAAAGAGAAGATGTTCAGACGTTATTAATCTTAGTAACTTCGTAACTTGTATATTTTATATAAAATATACAAGTTACCGTACGAAGTTACTAAGATTAATATTTACAGTAGTTATCTTAACATAAGTTATTTTTAACATCTACATTCTAAAACCAGCATCGTTATAAATTTAGATGATAAGACCGCAACGGGTGGATACTTATTTCGTGATGAACCCCTTAAATCTTGATATACTTTCAAGACACACTAACAGACTTTCCACCGGACCGAACATCGGACTGAGCATCGTACCGAACATTGCACCGTACAGGGAGATAAATTTACTCCGAACATTTCCCCGAACAAGATATCGGACCGAGCATTGTACCAGACAAATTCACCAAGCGAGGTGAAGGAATAGAGAGAGGGATAGCGTGCTGAGTGAGTGAGAGTAGAGGATGTAGAGGATGCGGTGAAGAGAGACGGTTGGTTTTTAAATGTGAGCGTTCGGGGCGAAGCGCGGGACGACGTTCGGAGCAAAATTGACCCTGACACTCTACCGTACATCGGACCGTACGCCAGCTCCGGACCGATCTTTTCTTTAATGTTTCGCCAGAAAACCGTCTCCAAAGCGCTCGGTACGATGCTCGGTCCGATGTACGGATCCCTGACACACTACTGGACTTGCTGTTTTTGCTCAATACGATGCTAGGTCCGGTGCAAAGTCCGCTAGTGTGTCGCCGTCGCCGCCTTTATAGTTTTTCCAAAATCGCAACGCGCACGTAACACCCCCCCCCCCCCCACTTCGGCGACCAGGCAGGCTGCGGGCCCCCTGTGCTGACAATATGCAAATGGTTGGAATAAGAGAATGCTAAAACACATTCCCCAACCAACAAATAGCAATGCAAAGTCATCTATTCACAATAGGTCTAAATAAGTCAAAATATGAATGGCCATTCGTGCCAATTATTCTCTCACAAATGTTTTCGTGCTTCTCAAGTCCGAGTTAAACAGTTTTCTACTAATGTTCTAAGGTATGCCACTGATGCTACTGAAGTTTGAAATATCGTCTCCAGATGTACTAAATTCTCGTTCTGTGGCCAAATGCAGCGCAAGAAAACCGAGTTGAGTCATCTTCGCCTTCGCCCTTGGTAAAACACTGAAACATGCCTCCGCATTCCCTCGTTTCGGACGGTGTTTTTCCATATTTTTTGGTAAAAAATATTTTTTCTCGTAGATTAAGGTTAGGTTTAGGTCCCTCATATCAGTCCCTCATAGGTCCCTGATTTATCAGTAAAAGTAAATGGTATTAGCATGAGAAATCTGAAAAGTAAGGAAAATTCTGTTACTTTTCGACGTCACTGAGAGTAATATTTTCGCATTTAAAACCTTTTAAGGTGTGAGGGGGCGAAAGTACCAGTTCAACTCAATGATTACCAAGTTTAAAGAAAATCTGTTAAAAATGGCACCCAAAACAGGGGAATAAAAAGGCATGTTTTGCCCAAACATAGCCGACTGCGCTACTAGCCCTAAGGTGAAGACTACTGAGTACTAAAGATCAGGGTTTTATTTGAAAGGTGATAAAGCAATCTATTAACTATTGGAGTTTAAAATTTTAATACCTTATGGTTTTAGCTATATACGTAAATATATAATAAGTCGAGTTTAGCCGTTGTTTGGAAAGAAAGAAAACAATATTAAAAAGTTATTGTAGTGGCCAGTAGGATTATAATTTTTCGCAGTACAGTACATAAACATTTATACTTTTGTTTAAAGAATAATTTTAAAGTCGGCGATTGTGCCAGCATAGACACCTTCAAGAAGTTCTTAATGGCCAAGCGCTTATTTGAAACAATTTTAAAGCAGCTTCGTGAAGATATTTTCAGACGATATAGCATTTCAGCATGCTATGGGCTGGTGCCCCGTCACCGCGCCGCCGCCGCCGAGCTGTATGTGCTGTGTCCCGTGCGCTGTTGTGTCTTGGCGCATATAGACAACAGTGGATTATTGTTTCCGTAATTTATAGGCAGCCGTCAACATCTGCAAAACTGGATTGCACGACTGTTTATAATCTGTCATTATTGTGACTGCCCCCTAATGCGGCGTCGGCAGTCCGTCATTCGTTGTTTGAACGCGACCCAGACAGCTCCAAATGGCAGGTAGGCGATGGTGTTTTTGTGGGTTTTAGTTCGTAAATACGAATATATTTCGGTATTCATATCGAGATTTTTAAGTTTTAAGAAACGATAAGAAAACAATTTTAAGTAGGATAGTTTACATTTAATTAAAATTATAACATACATAAAATCGTCAACTTATACTTATACTGTAATGCAGTTTTAAATTCAGGCCATGAATGTAGGCCTAATCGGAGAATATAAACATTTAACCAAACATGAGACAAAAATGTACGACCCTTTTTCAACAGCGCAAACTTTTCCTAAACCCATCTTCCATTGGCCAAAATGCAGTACTTTAGCGTAGATTTGTTGTTAATGATATATTTTAATTTTGGGAAAAAATAAACATAATATCAAATATTTTTTTTATTTCGCCACCAACGCTAAGTTACTGACCACCGACATATCTTCCATACTTAGTTTTTACATTCAAAGTAATCTTCAAATAAACTCAACGTTTGCTATCAACTTTTTCAGCTTGTTATTGGGTTATATACTCTTTATACCCCCTCTTCAATTTAGTGAAAATAAAATATCGTTTTAAAAATTCCGGTGATTAAATTTTGATTTGACTCTGTAGGGGGTCGCCGTCAGGTTGGCACCACGACAGATTGGCACCACAGGGTTTTAGCACCCGGCGTCAGATTGGATCCGATCCCCTGAAATAACACTCCCCGTCAGGTTGTCACCCCGACAGATTGGACCCGATCCTTTATCGAGGTTCCAACCTGTCGGGTACTGTCACGACAGATTGTCACCCCAAGCGGCCGGCGTCAAATTGTCACCACGTCAGATTGGCACCGATCCTTTCTCGAGGTTCCAACCTGTCGGGTACTGTCACGACAGATTGTCACCCCAAGCGGCCGGCGTCAAATTGTCACCACGACAGATTGGCACCGATCCTCAGAGCCGGCCCTAGGGCGGTGCGAGCGGTGCGACCGCACCGGGCCCCGCGCTTACAAAAACCCCGCGCACAAAATAAAATAAAGTAAATAGACAAGATTTAACTAGAGCAGTGGGAGACGGCCGTTTATAGTGCCACGGCCGCGTAACGGTCATCTATGTCTAAACATTTTGTAGGCCCTACTAGTAAAACACTGGTGAAAAGTAACTTGAAAGTGGTTACATTATTATGTCATATGAAAGGTAATATTCTGAAACTTATTATTATAATAAGAGATAACCGATAAGTAGTTGTGTTACAGCAAGTAATAACTCATAGAATATTTGTAGTTTTTTTGCGTCTTCAATCCAAGTAGCCACTACGTTTGAAACGTCGAAACATTACTTTTTGAACTTATCTAGTTCAGGTAGTAATTTGTATAGTATAAATTTGTATTTGGCACCTCTGGTTTGTCAAAAGAGTTCCTAACTAGTATCAATTTATCGGAAGGTCTCATAGGTTTGAATGTACAATATACGTATTTCCTAACTCTATAACAATCTATAACAAATGGTGAACGGCTGGCAGACGACCGTTAGCTAAAATTGTTATTTGATGTAGTGTACATCGTTATTACTAGTCAAATGAAATGTCAATTTGAAGAGGGAGAAAATGTAGATGTATGTATTAGGTTGGTAGTATAAGATGATCGCATGGAGTGCATCACATATTGTTTACATGCACTTCTGTTAAATACTTCCTTCGCGCTCCTTTGCAATTTCGTTTATAACCTCGTAATGCAGGTGTTGACAGCATTACAGATAGTTATATATAAAAAAAATTGTACAACATATATAATTTTTTGTAATCTGTTATTTAAATTTATTTATTTTGTAAAAATTTATTTATAAGAGTAGGCCTACAAATCAAATAAATCAATTATTCACGGGTCATCAAATAATTGATTTATTTTATTTGTAGGCCTACTCTTATAAAGACAATAATATTCAAACTTGCCTACTTAATTTTTATTGCTTGTTTCCAAAATAATCTTATATGTTACCATTTACAAATTTTCCATTTCCCTTAATTCTACATTATAACTAAGGATTACAAAAACATTTTCTCCCCATTTATTGTATGTTTTTGTGTAAGGAATCTGCACAAAACCAGTTACAACAGACAGGTGATGTCTGAAGTATTTATGTAATAAGTGTTATATTTGATTTTATATTAATTCACGACATTCTTTACCGAGGCTGTTTTTAAAATTTTAAATATAAAATATATATTTTTAAATATTTATCTTAAAACAAAATTTAATATAGTCTATTGTTCTTTTGCTTTATTCAAATTCTACAGCGCATTCTGAACTAAATGTAAGAATTTTAATAACTTCTGAAAAATTCTTGGATAAATAGTACGGGTCATTTGAGCAAGCAACCGTGAGACAGCAGATTTTGGCTGGGTCCATATTGTTAGGTTGATTATTTACTTCGTAAAATAATAGTAGGCCTAACTACAGATCGCTTCTGGCCAAAACTTGACCAAAATTTTAGTTGGTTTATGATGTTTTTTTAAACATTTGTTTCAAAAACCATTAGAAATTTTATAGACATATAATTAGGCCTAATGGGTGATTTGAGATATGTTTATATTAACAAAGTTTGAGTTTATTTACAAAATAAAATTTTAAGTTTCTGGAAAAGGTGGTGCTCATACTAGTTTGTATTTGAAATTTTTGAGCTTTACAAAGTGATCAAACAATTGCTTTTTTTTAGATGTTGGGTCATTGAATTAGGTGGTTTTTTTTATAACAAATCGACGTAAAGCTTACCGAATCGCAAGGAAACACTTAAAACAGAATTAATTTTCATGCTATCGTTATAAAGTTACAGGGTATTCGTATTTAAGATTTTTGAACACAAAAATATCCCTCATATATTGGAATGGAGTAAGATATAGAAATTCATCTAAATATCTATCTTCTTAATTCTATAAGGGTTTTGTATAATACATCCCTTTTTCTCTCGAACTACTTAGCCGGTTTTTAAGATTGAGGTGTCTTTTCTTAAAGCACATAAGATCTACCGCGTTGACGAATGGTGATTAAAAAGGTCATTACGTTTTGGGCTTCACCCCCCTAGCCTTTGATTTATTTCTCGATGGCGCTTTAAAATGTTAACCAACTTGCATTATAACATTTTTTAATGTGAATTGTAACCACACTGAGAAAAAAGTAATGTTAAAATACCATTAAAAACGTATAATTCACCAGTAAATACTGTTAATTCAAGGATATGAGTCCGGCATGTTAAATTAACATGCCTAGCATGTTAAATTCCGAGACGGCCTAGCACGTATTTTATCCGTACAGCAGGAGTAGCGTGAGTGACGTCACAGTCACTGACGTCACGAATAATCAACAACTAGCCTGCTTTGCCGTTAGAAAAGCCATGCTTGGCCGTGTAAAATACCATGCAAGCAGGGCATTGCTCCACCTAGGCCTTCTTGGCAGTGTGAGTAATCATGTAATGCAGTACGTATTATCCTGCAGGATATGTCGAACACTTAAAGTTACAAAATAATTAGTTACAAGTAAAGCGTGTTCATTATTTTAATTTTCAAAAAAGTCTTCCCAGTATTATAGTTGGTATATTTTACGCTGGAAAAACTATTCGTCGTGATTGAAACAGGGCCTGTCGAATCGGAATGTAACGGAACCCTTGCACACTTAGGTATTCGCCTTCCAAGAGACTACTAGAATTAGGTGGTTAAAATAAAACTATTTGTCAATAATTCAAAACCAGGGGTGGACCGTCAGGAATTCCCAAAAGGGAACAGAGGCTGTCGAGTCGAAATTTAACTGATCAGATCAGCCAACCATACCGAATGTAATGGGGTCAGCGGGTGAGGTTAAATATTTAATAACGTAATTTTTCAATAAACAGACAAATTAACTTCGGGGGAGTGTGTTTTGAAGTCCCATTCGGATGTCAATTTTGTTCAGTAGTTTAATCTTATAAATCGCTCTACAATCATGATTTTTTCACGGAGCAATAAAAATCAAAGTCCACTTTAAAATGGCAAAAGGACAAACTTTCAAGACCAATCTTAAAGGCGTTGCCGACGTTTCTAATTTAACATTAGTCTTATATGAATATAAATCCTAGACATACTCGTGCATACTCTTAGGCCTAAGACACGATGTCTGAGACACCTGTTGCAACATGGTTGCAACCCGTTAAGGTTGCACAATTTCTTGTTAAAACTTTGACACTGCATTCGCAATTTACGCACCGCCACATTGTTTCTCCGCACTTCTTTTCATTTTTCTTCGTGTACCTTTATAGCCGTTGTACAAAAGGCAAGTTTGGCCTTTTTGGTGCTAGAAAACTCTATACCAGCACGATGGGCCTTCTTGGTATCAAACAGACGAGTGACTTTTAACTTTGCGGTGTCCACATGTAAACAAAGGGGTGGGAGGAGAGGGGTGAGATTCCATGGGAATTCCAGAGCAAGGCACGGGCGCACAACCAAAGGAGCGATGAACCTTCGGCTACCTGTGTTGCGTTCCTTATCCCTTGCCAAGCGGCGCACCGAAACTGCGATCCAAATTTTAATACTCAAAAGGGTTCACTAATCCCACAACTGCGAAACTGCGATCCTCGCCTAGCAGGTAGCAAAAGGGGCCAGCGGAGATTCCTGCGTCCGGTGTAATGGCTCTTGAATGTTTCATAGTCGTGTCACTTTTTAAGAATAAACTGAGACTTTCATGTTGTACTATATTACTCGCGCATACAACCACCCTCAACCTGGTTCTAAAATTATGTAATCAAACTTACTAATTTTTTATAGCCTTCTTTAATGCCTAAATGCAAATTTAATCTTTTGAAATTTATTTAACTTTTGTTTGGCTCTTTTTTACGACTTTCTCGTAACGTATAACATACTGCATTGAGTCTACTATTTTAAGCTCTTTTTAAGAGAAAAATGTGGAAGTTAGAATACACGTCTATATAAAAATGATTCTTTAAGTTTATTGTACATCATTTACTATTAAACGAGTAAATATTAGCAAATATTATTTACTATTATTTTAAAACAATTTTTAACAATTTACAGAAATATTTCATGATACGATGATAACTATAATCTATTTTTTTAAATATTAATACTTACTACATAAATAAACACCTTCACAAACATACAAAGATAAATGTATTGATTAAACTAAGACCAACTAATATAATATTAATAATAATTTATATTATTAATGAACGGTATCAGATAACTTACAAAAAATTTCTCCTAGCAATAGAATTACCAAATCTAGGATTTAAAGGCAACAACTAACAAAAATGTCTTGTGTTGAGGGTCACCGCCTTCAACTCAACGATAACAACCAGCTTGTGACTTTCTTGCAAGGTAGCCCACTGCGTTTACCACGAGACGTAAAATTTTTATATTACTCGCAACCATTTGAAGTAGATTAATTATTTAAAGACTTAATTATTTAATATTTTAACTTATTGGCGAAAAGTAAAATGTATTTTAAATTGATTGATAGGTTTTTTATTCTAAAGATTGATTTTTAAAATGCATGTTAGGTTATTTATATAAAAATCGTGGTATTCAGACCACACATGACCCCAGTTTTTGGGAATTCCTTAAAAAATTATTTGACCTTAGAGCAAAACGTTCTCAAAAAATACAAAGCTGCATGATTAATCTGACGCTCCCTCTGTGTATTATGTTTAACAATCACAATATAAGGTAGATATTTTTATGAAATTATTAACTTTTTTGTAGGTTATTCAACTAGTAAAACTACAAAAATACTCTGAAGAAACATAAATAATTATGAAATTATACCTGAACTAAACACATTTATTCCATTAAAAAAGTCAAATTGATTATAAATTATTTTGCAACGGAATGTATCGTCAGGTCCAGGACTGTTTGTTGAGATGGCGCTGCGACCGCGCTTTACACGAGGAAACCCGCTCTGATGAGGGACTATTTGTAATTAATTCGCTCTAGCTCACCTATTTATGAACCGATTTCCATAATTTTTATATCGTTGGATTTGTAATTAAATATTCTGCCTTGTTAATAGTGAATGATTTTCATATTCCGATCGCCTTTGAGTGCTGAAATAATTTTCTCCGTTGGAGATGTAGAGAGGAGAGTTGAGTAAATACACGCATTCATAAACTATTCACGCTTCATTCACGCTATTCATAAACTCCGCCTATTCATAAAATTTTCTAAACAGAAAAGAAATAGTCTGAATCATCGGGACTCCACTGTAATCGAGAACATGATCGAGTGATTAAAAGATTTAGCTTTTATGATTTTTATTGCATAAATGTTAAGTGGTATTAATTTCGATCTATAAATTAATAATTATTAATTTCCATGGTGATCAAGATCTCTCTCACTCTAAATTTTTAGTTTGTCTCAAACAACATAACATTTTTAGTTCCAAAAAATTTCAGTTCCTAGATCAGTTTCACTTTTTGAAGGGAGTCAAAAAAAAAAAAAAAAAATCTCAGTTCAATGCAGCGACGGAGGCCGACCAAAATTCCCAGGGTGGCTCCAGTTCATCCAGGGATGGAAGCCGATCCAAATTCATTGTGTGGCCTCAGTTCAATGCAGCGACGGAGGCCGACCAAAATTCCCAGGGTGGCTCCAGTTCATCCAGGGATGGAAGCCGATCCAAATTCGTTGTGTGGCCTCAGTTCAATGCAGCGACGGAGGCCGACCAAAATTCCCACAGTGTGGCTCCAGATCATCCAGGGATGGAAGCCGATCCAAATTCGTTGTGTGGCCTCAGTTCGGTTCAATGATGATGGGAGCTGACCCATATTTTCTGTATGTTTGCAGATTATTAAGTAATACAGCTTTGGTCACCACGCCCAAAATATATTTAGCAAAAAAATGCGGATGTCTTATTTTAAACGGCTAACATTTAATAAATTTATTGTAAAATATCTGATTTATTTTTTATACACAGTACATGTTCTCGACAGTTGTTCCCACTTGCCGAACTTAATCAGCTGAGTCTGAAACAATTTGACAATCTGAAACTAAAAATGTGACGTGCACTAAATGTGTGGGTTATAGCAGAAATGCATCCAAAATCTAGTTCAAATAAACACCTGGGAAAAGCCATTCTTCAATGGCTTTTCAATACAAAATACGAATACATATTAGCATTTTGCCAAATGTTTATCCACCCGTGTAAGTTCTAGGAAATGTTCTTGGTTCACTAAATTGCGTTCTGGGGTAGGCCTCCAGGCGAGGATCGCAGTTTCGGCGTCTGCCTGGGGTCACCTTTGGGGTAAGGATCGCAGTTTCGGTGTCCCTTGTCTAGTTTTCTGCTGGACGAAACGACACTATACCCCGTTCAAAATAAATGTGCGGTCGAAAGACAAAATTTTATTTCCCACCATAGGGTAAATCCCCTCAATACTTCCCCTAATTCCCCTATTTTCTTCAAAATCATATGTTAATTTAATTTCGCCCTTGAAATTCAGAGTAGAAAATAGCACTGATGAACATGTTACTTCACCTCGCCGCGTTGCAAGCGCTTCTTTTTACATCTCAAACGTCAAAATAAGAATATTTGTTTACGAAAAATCAAAACATTAGCATGAAATTACATAAGATATTAAACATCTGTACAAATTTTTAGTGATTGCAATTGGTTGGATTGTTAGCAGTGGGAGGAACGGGAGAAAATGGGGGAATTGAAATCTGCATTTTGACCGCACATTTATTTTGAACGGGGTATAACTAATGTGTTTAATCGACTGTAAAAATGAGCTGGCCGAACAGCACTTTTTTAGGAAACATTGGCGTTGGGCCAAACGACACTACACCGATTTTCAGCACAAGTTTCAATAAGATAAAATTATGAAAATGTGACATCCGTCACTTATCTCCTGCCTCTTAGATCATAGGTTATGCGACAAGATATTCCAATCTAGATAAAACAAGGAACAAAATTATACCATTACTCTAAAGTAAAAAAATATCCTAATATTTTTTTATTAGGCTACGATATAAAGTAAAAACTTTATTCAACTTATGGTTTTGTTTACACTTTTTATCTCCCTTCTACATAAATTTATATTAAATTGCAAATAAAAACCTTTTAGAACCTAAAATTTACAACTTAATTTGCTTTATCGAAAATAAAAAATGCTAACTGGCAAACTACTGATTTAAGACGTTTATTTGATGTCGATTTAATAGAAATAAATATCTTCATAAGCATTGGAAGAAAACCGTTTCCTAAAAAGGTCAATGCATCCTATACACTGGTAGAAATTCTAGTTTTTATTTTACCTAAAAAGTAAGTTTTAAGTTTTGTAAATCAGAGGGTCATTAGTATAATTCAATTTGTAATTTAATGAAGATTAGAATGATAGTCTATCCTTATGACTTCATTTACTTGTATTTAAAACTACACGTAAAACTGATACTAGGCTATTGCAATGATTCCAAATAATGTAAATTTGATCGCATCTGATTTTATGAAAATAATAACATTATTTTATAATGTTTTTATCAATCATTAGGTATAGGCTATAGTTACAAATTATAATGGTTAGTATTATTTAATACAAATTTTCTTTTGATTTTTTTACATCAGATTAGGTCTTAGGAAATTATAAATATTATATTATAAGTAAAACAAGGAGGACCTCAGATGCGAGGAGGAGCATAGTGGTGCCATTCTGTCGGTACTGCCACGACAGATTGTCACCCCAAGCGGCCGGCGTCAGGTTGTCACCACGACAGATTGGCACCGCGCCTTTCTCGAGGTTCCAACCTGTCGGGTACCGCGCCGTCAGATTGTCACGACAGCGGTAGGCGTCAGGTTGTCCCCACGACAGATTGGCACCGGCCCTTCTCGGGGTGACAATCTGTCGGGCAGCGCACGCGACTGATTGTCACCTCTAGGATCGGTGCCAAACTGTCGTGGTGCCAATCTGACGGGGGTGACAATCTGACGCGTACCCTCTGTAGGTGTCAGAGGCTGGCGCCGGGGCTGCTATCGAATATCCACGCGATTTTGGGCCTCTTCGACACGATCGAATATCCACGCGCATTAGTGAGGATTATAAGGGTCGACTCCAGGACGGGAGGAACGATCGAATATCCCCGCGGCCGAGGACAGGTAGAGACCGCTAGACCTCCCAGGGGCGGGAAAAATGGGAATTTTATTTCCCCGCCCCGTTCAATGTACCTCGGCCGTTCGCGTGTACCAGACTCGGACTAAGTATAACTGTACCGAGCCCTGTCATGCAAACTGAACTAAAAAACGTGGAAGTCTGGAGCCCGACGGGTGGCAAAAGGATTCGATGTCGCGGGACCCGAGCGAAGAACATCCAAAAGCGCTTCGAAAGGACTTTGTTGTTGCCACTAGCAAGAGGTACAAAAAGCGAAAACGTGACTGTATGTTCTTTGTATGTGTGTACTAATTTGTAGGAGTTACAAATTCTTTTATTCATTTTGACTATTTCTTGTATGTAAATATTTTTCTTATACTGATCTATTTTTTTGCGTGCAATGCCTTAATATGATTCTTTTTTATTTTATTTCATTATATATTAATATCGCTTTAATTAATTTCATTGTTTGTTACTTTATATAATTTTCGTTCTTCAACGTTTAATATTACATTGTACACATAAAATTTTGTTAAATTTAATAAAATATTTTACTAAATTAAGAGCGTAGTTTAATTTCAAACCTTTGGAATGGGAGATGTTTATTTGGGAGAGGTCCATTAGTGTTAATTTATTGGTCCATTATTAACTGTAATTATATATATCATGCTTTAAAAGATTGATTAAATTGGTATTTACAGTAACTACTAAGAATGTATACGTTTTTATAGATGAATAAAATAATAATAATAATAATAATAATAATAATTTTTAAAAAACATGTCATGTTTAAATGCTATGTTACAAGCAAGGATTCGCTCTGGTACACGCGAACGGCCGAGGTACGTTGAACGGGGCGGAGAAATAAAATTCCCATTTTTCCCGCCCCTGGAGGTCTGGCGGTCTCTACCTGTCCTCGGCCGCGGGGATATTCGATCGTTCCTCCCGTCCTGGGGCCTGTTTCATAAAACTACTAGACTAGTATTACTAGTCCCTGGACTGGTATTACTAGTGAATTTTACAAGTCTGTGTTTCATAAACTTACAAGAGTAAAATAATAGTTACTAGTGTAGGGACTAGTAATACTAGTGGTTTTTACCAGTGTAGACTAGTTTTTGTTTCATAAAACTCTACACTAGTATTTTAGACTAGTAAATACCAGTGAATTTCTACCAACCTCCCTACGCCCGTAAACTAGTAGATATTTTCTACTAGTGTTTTGTTATTTCCAATTTTAGGAATTTTTATAATCCTTCTTCAATGTTTTGACAAAATTATTTTGTGGATTATTTTTAGGGCAGCGATGAAATATTTCAGGATTTAATTCTAGGGAAATAAAAATAATAAAAACGTAAAAAACTGAATTTATTTCAATTAAAAGTACATCTTAAGTTTTAAAAATAGGAAAAAGGTCAGGTATGTTATTCTCAGTAATAATTTTCACGCACAAATTATAATTATAGTGATATTGTCTATTTAAGCAATGTCAAGCATTTGGATTTTATGTTACTGTTTACTTCCTTTATTATTGTATTGCCATTATTTGAAAGAATTGGTATTAGACCTAAAATCATCACTTGTTGAATCAAACAGGCCAGTACTGTAGTTCTAAACAATGCTTTTCTTTCTTTTTAATAATATTTTTAAAATATTTAAACAAAAGTAATTTAAATAGATACATAAAAATGATATTTTATATTATTGAATATTTATAACAAATTGTATTTTTTGCAGTTGGATATTATATTTTTTAGGCATAGGGTTATTCCACGATACCAGTTTCCTATATAAGCACATGTAAACGAATGAGCTGATAAAGGTAACACTGAGAAATGTCAGGCTAACAATGCTCTTTATGTTACGAGGGTATACTTTTTTCCTCAAAATAATATATTGGGCTATATTGAAATCCTGTATAATTAGTGACTTACTTTTACTACCTAATAATATTTTAAAACTACAGTACCTAATAATGGCATTAAAATAGTATTGACTGTAATTTAATAATTTTCCGTATGTAGTATATAGTACCTAGTAAATAGTACCTTAAAAACTTTATACTTACTACTACTTTACTTTACTTTATACTTTACTATGTTTAACTAATAAATATTTGGAATTCAAGTGAGTGATATTCCAGCCCAAATATCAAATCCATTTAAATCCACTCTATACAGACTTCATTGCCTGAAAAAGGTCAATGATCGACTAGCCTTTTTAGTATTTAGACATTTCTCAATTTATTTCACCTTACTGTAACTTATTACTTTAGGTGTTTAACGTGTGAAACATAAAAAAATAGCATTTAAATAGTTAAATGTAATTGGTTTAAATAGTATAGAAATAGAATTATTGTAAATTATGATAGAAAAGTTAAGATCGTAATCACAACCTATAAAACCGTCAATTTATTTTAAAAGTCCATATAATAATATTAATTTTGGCAAAAACTTGATAAATCTGTTATTTCTTGTAGCCTATGTACAATGCAAGAGGTTTATCTAATTTATTTTCTTTACTTTTCCTTTATAACTTGCCAATTTAATTTATACAAAAATAAAATATATATTTAAAAAATCATTTGCTATTTATATTCTCAAAAATAACTTAAAAAATAAAAGAATCTATAAGAGTTTGGAAAAACAAACAAAAAACACGAGTTGAGTGCGTAGCCGCATTAACTGAGTGTAGCGTACTGTGTGGCGGCGGCGGCGGCGGCGGTGGCCACGTGGCCAAAGTAAACAATGAAAACTTAGCACATTAAAAACTTTGTTGTACATTTAATAGGGTAATATTCATTAACTAAAAATGGATAATTCGTGGTTTTGAGTACTTATTTAGTTATAAAAACACCCCGAAATGTGTATTGGTTTAATAAAATTTTTTAGTCCTATGTTAAATGGTAAAAAACCCGTAATTGAGGTTATGTCAACAATGCCAGAGCGGGCGATCAGCTGCGTCAGCTGACTAGTAAATTTGATCACGTGACTTGTAAAAACCACTAGTATTTACAAGTGTCTGGAAAATGTTTATGAAACAGAAATTATTAGTACAGGTGAAATAAGCACTAGTAAATAATAGACTAGTAACTTGTAAACTAGTAGTTTTATGAAACAGGCCCCTGGAGTCGACCCTTATAATCCTCACTAATGCGCGTGAATAGCCGATCGTGTCGAAGAGGCCCAAAATCGCGTGGATATTCGATAGTTCCCGGCGCCGGTCTTGGATTCGTTGTAGGCCTACTCTATCCAGTAGAGCTTTGGGATAGGAGAGTAAAACAAGTAGACGCACTGGCGAAAATATAACTCATGACGATAATTACAATAGATAATTACCTTGTATTCCCAACTAAATTTCTGCTTGTTTGTCGTATGCGGCTGCATAGTTTATTAATTTATGCAGTATATTAAAATTATAACAGCGAAAATCCAAGTTCTGGTCATTTTTAGCCCTCTTTTACTAATAATTAATATTTTACTGACCATTTCACAACGCATGATGATCGTTACGAAGGCTACAGCTACGAAATGTTGCACTCTTCTACCCATTTTCCTTATAAAACCAATGTTAACTTTAGAACGTCGTTTATTTTCAAAAAGTTGGAAATTGGTGGTTTACGGGTCAGTACAAACAATCAGAAAGAACAAAGTGAGCAGGTTTCTAAACAAGAAGAATGTTTCATATAAAAACTCTATTAAAAATGTGCAAATAATATTCAAGTTAATATTATTGTGTTCAATTGTGCTAAAAATAGTGCTCAATGCTTCTTTTTGTGTATTTTCTGTTCTTAAAGAGCTGAAAATAAGGAGGGTTTCATAGTGGGCTGTAGGACAGTGCGCCAACTTCTATAAAAACTTTGACGAGGGTAAGTTTATGGACCCTCGTGGTGCGGACACTGCGCCAGCTTTCGAGAGAGGTCGGAGAGTCGAAGGGGAAGGAGGGGCGGCAGAACGCTACCCCCCAGCCTAGATCTGGTTCCAAGAATTTTCGACGCTTAGTCGCTCAGTCGAGCACAATAGCTGTATTTGGGATTCCACGTTGCCGCTTGGAGCTTGGTTTTCAATTACGAGTCTAGGCCTATTAAAAGTTCAATGGTGGATTAAAAAAACTTTGAAATGAAAATAAAATAACACATAACTAACCTTTTGTATATGAACAATTGTTTCATGTTCAAAATTTTTATTATGTTTTTGGCAACGCACTAAATCACCCACCGTACCATAAAATATGCAACTAGATTGGGTCGTGGCCTTTCTGAGAGATTTATGTATTAATAGGCAAGCATGTTTCTTTTCCTCCTTTTTCTCAGCTTGTGCCCAACGTAGGAGAAATCTGCGCATATCGTTAGAAAGGTATAGTCCTGTAGATGAGCAGAATCACATTTTAATTCACATTGGCCCCCAAAGCTACGCCCTACAAGCTTTTGAAGTGTCAATGTTAATCTTATAGATGAAGGGTGTTTGCTTGAATCATAGGACAGCTGGTGTAATAGCAAATCACTAAGATCACATGTTTTAGTTATAAAATATTTTTTAAACATTGGGCCCAGATCAACTGACATTTTGGTCGAATTTCGACCAGGAGGCGATCTCTAGTTCACATTTAAGATCTTGTTTTAACACGTTCGCTGCGGCATGTAACCGATCGGTTACAAACGAGTTCCTTCGCGGGTGCGGATGTGTATCCGATCGGTTACATATGACGATGTCAAGATAATGTGACTGCTTTTTCTCTAGCGTTTGAGAAGGAAACACATATTGTGCATTAGCTTGTAGGTAAGGATATTGATCTTTTAGATTACTTGTGATTAGAATATATTCTACAGGTTTTTTTATTTCGCGCTATCGTTGGAGGAATGTAAATATAGTTCAGCGTGGGGGTTGAGTTTCGACATTTTATATGCCGCAGCGAACGTGTTAAAGTTGGTCAACATTATAAAGCGCCCTCTAGAAATAACATAACGGACAGGGGGCCGAAGCACAAAACGAAATTATATTTTTAAACATCATAAGCTTTAAAATTACACCTCAATCTTAAAAATCAGTTAGGTCGAGAGAAAAATGGGTGTTACAGACGAAACCCTTTTAGAAATAAGTATACTATAAGATACTCGTACAATTCACTGTAACATTTAAGATAATTAGGATTCAACTTCCTGTCCGGATACAGCCGCATAAAAGCTGAAAAGGAAGTGATCCATATCCTTGCAAATCTCTAATATTCACAAAACCTTAGCCCCGGGTTCCGTGACTCATATCCGTGTCAACTTCCCCTATATTGTTTAGTCACGGGCACGGGGTATTTCTGAGAAACGCATTACACTGTGCCATCCGGCCCCTCTCCCAGCGTCGTCCTCTCTCTCCCCCAACCCCACCGCGGGTCTACCTGGCAACTGGCGCAGGCGCCGCGAGATGGATTTTGACATTTTTATGACCCCAACCGATAACGATGAGCTGGCGCAGTGTCCGTTTCCCTTCATAGTGGACAGTCGAAAGTGAAATAATGTCATCCTTATGAAGATCCAAATTCAATCTTATCCCATAAATTACACGTTTACTGCCGTTACGTGTTGTAGAATTATACCTCTCTGCTGCTGTTATTTGACAAATTTATTTTGAGCTTTTTTATCAATATTTTTTATGTTTATTAATTTTATCCATACCTCAACTAAATTTCAGAAAATATATTTATAATAAAAATTATGCTCCGTTACCGTTGCTATAAATATATATAGTACTAAAATTTGATAGTACTGGTGATAACTTTTGAAAATGACCTCCGATTTTGACTAAATTTGGTACGAAGGTGTAGGATCAGGTATATTCTTATGAGTGCGCCAACCCGACGACCACCATTTAGGGGGAATCAGCAAAACTTAACTCGCTTATTTATCGGCATGACCAAATTTGTCATGTATCTTTATTTAACTTTAGCTGATTACACCCAAATGCCGAATCTACGTACTCAACCACATTCAGTATATATTGTAAAAGTCAAGAAATCAGCAAACCCCTTTGGCTCGCTTAGCGCGCATGTCTGTTGAGCCGGCGGGGTGTTTATTTGTGCTTTAGATACTTTAAATAATAAACGGTATCAGTTAGCTGACACATACTTTCTCCCAACAATATAAAAAAAGGTGTTAAAAGCTTCAAACATTAATGTCTTGATTACTCAGTCGGATAGCTACCAGCCTACGCGCGTCTGTGACTTTTAACAACGTACTGCGTTTACCGCTAAACGAAAAATAGAATTTTCTCCGCAACCACTTGACGTAGAGCAATCATTAAAAATACTGGATTTTTTATTTATTTTGAGCTTGATTTAATGGTGATAAGTAAAATTTATTTCAAGTCAACAGCTATTTTGAAAATTTAAAAATTGATTTTTGAAACACTTTTTACTCCATAACTGTTGAACGCGCATTTTCTCGGAGATGCAGGTAAGCTTAATAAACCACAAAATTTTAATCAAAATCGTTAGAGCCGTTTTTGAGAAATTTTGTTTTTTGACGATTTTTGAGGGTTTTTGGGGGTAAAATACCCTTAAAAATCAAAAATTAAAAAAATGAAAAAAACGAATGGTATTATTGTGAGTTTGGACCTACATACCAAATTTCATCAAAATCGGACCATTGGGGCATTCTCTAGCTCTGTTTACATCCAGACACACATACACACACACACGCACACACACAGACATCACTCTGAAAACCAATTTTTTGGGCTCAGGGGGCACCAAAATGGATAAATCCACAAACAACTCAAATTCGAAAATTTTGACGAAAACAATACTTTCTCCATATACTATGTTATAGGGGGAGAAAGTAAAAATTTCAAAAGATACTTGAAAATTTGGTCAGGAAGTTTTTAGAGGAGAAATTGAAAGTTGAAATGCAAGGGTTGGGGGTGGGTTGCGAGTTGCGCCCCTACACGCGCACGCCCGATCGATCCCCGGGTCACGTGACCAGTTGTGTCGGAGTCGTGTGTGGAGTGACGATGGTACAGTGACCCGACCATGGAGGGATACCCTGTGATGCAAGTGGTGGAGTACAGGGTGCCGAGGCCCCCGCAGAGACTGCCGCTACACTCCGGTACACCACGCATACCATACATACCATACACACCGTATCCCAGCATGTACACCACACATACCATACATACCATATCCCATCGTGTAACTGACGCATGTTGTTTGGAAACAGTAGGGAATTTGAAACTGAACGTTCCAGAATGATTTGATGGTCGTAAACATACACGCACAACCAGATTGGTAGTTAGTTACATTCTATCGTGTTAAAATGATTTGTCGATTTTAAATTAAGTAGTCAATTCATTACTATCTTTATTAGTTGTCCCTATGATGGATGTATGATATACACCACCTACTAAGTGCTGGCGTACGGTAGTAAAATTTGGAACTACTGTGTTTAAAACGTTATGAAATGAATTAATAACGGGCATAAATTTAAATACTCTACCAGTTTAGTTGTGAAATGTTGAGATTCTGACTTGCTACAATAGTTCATTGATTTTATATTAGTATGTATTTGTCAATAAATACGCTTATAAATGGGTGAATGGCGAAATATACACCTCCGGCCGATGTAGAACGATATATCACAAAAAGTTCCTTTTTTTAACAATAAGGGGTTCTTAGCTTCCTTATATGTTCCGAAAGTTAAATAATGACTACATAAAAAGTACAGTTTACGCTCTAAATATGTACATATTCAAGGAAACATAGTTGTTACAGTAAATTTGCCCAAATTCTGTGCGTACGGTATAGGAATAGACTTGTAGCATTGAATTCATAGTCAATGCTTGTAGGCTGAATATTCTTCATGAAATAATAACTCATAAAGTAAATTGGGAAATATACATTTCAACTTACATGAATGTTATTCTATTCCATCGTGGAACGGTTTACAAAAAATGTATTACAGCATATTCCTTCCGTTTAATTAAGGCATAGGATTATTGGACTTTTGACTGATACGTGTTTGGAAACAAAAGAGAATTTGAAACTAAACGTTCCAGAATGAATTAATGGTCGTAAACATACATGCACAACCAGATTGGTAGTTAGTTAGAATTCTGTCTTGTTACAATGATTAAGCGATTTTAAATTAAGTAGTCAGTTAATTAATATACCTTCAATGAATGTCCCTATGATGGATGTATGATATACATCACCTGCTGAGCACTGAAGTAGGGTCGTGAAATTTGGAACTAGGCCTATTAGTAACGTCCCAAAAGAATGAACATCGGACATAAATTTACATATACAATCAGTGTAGTTGTCAAATGTCTAGATTCTGTCTTGTTACAATAATTTATATTTTTACATTGTTAATTTGTCAACGCTTACTAAATGGATGGGCAAAATAGACAGCTCCAGCGAAGTAGTTTATCACAAAAATTATAAGTTTTTGAAACAATGAGGGGTTCTTAGCCTCTTTAAATGTTCCGAGAGTTAATTAATGACAACATTAAAAAGGAAGACGCCGACTCAGTAAAATGTTTTACAACCCTTGCACTTTCAAATCGACACTCGAAATTTGTAATTGTCTTCTCTAAGGAGAATTTATTGCTTTGTTACTTAATTACGATAAACCAAATGTTAAATTATCCACGTTATTGGTCTCGGTCGTTTCATTCATAACATTTGTATTATAAGAAAAATTCATACAAGTAAATGCAACTCATAATTAGCGCTCATAGAAGTAATTAATTAAATTTTACAGTTTGTGTATTTTTAATGCAAATAAATCCTCATCCAAATAATAATCACCTCCCATTTTTTGTTGTATACAACCACAGTGAATCATTTCTTCAACCATTTTCCTATAACAAGCATTTTATTTTAATTAAGAAACGTAGTGTAAAAATGTAAATTGTATAAATTAGCTTATTGTTTTGTAAAATATTTTTTTAAAATTTCCTTTCTTTTTTCAAAAAAGGTAACAATAACGTTGCATGTGATTTTGTAAGGTGCATTTTATTATTTCTCATAATAATTTCTTCATTAGAATAAATTTATACAGTCACTGTTAAGTCGTATTTTTAGTATTTATAAAATATGTTAATTTTGTTAAATAAATGCAAATCTACCAATTTATACTTTGAATTTCTAACTCAATCCTGTAATTGATAATCTTAACGCTTGTATAAATAAATCGTCGATGTGCTTAGCATCTGGCTTAAATTTGAAATAAACCACATCAACAAGGGACATGTTATTCCAGACTAGACGAATTGTTTAAATTATATTTTATGGGTTGTCAATGCATCAATGAAATATTTTTATTATGATCACGTATTTAAATAGAAAACTGTCAGGTACTGCTCCTCAGTATAACAATAGAAACAGGGCGAGTAAAATAATAACTACAATTTAACATTATGTAAACTCTTGTAAACTCTCATTATGTAAACATTATGTAAAAACTCAACGTTTATTACAGAAATGTTTTACCTTTTCTTACCATAATATGTCCCTTACCCTTATCCATTACAGTATAATGAAAGTCTTGTTTTCTCGGGACCTTTGCAATGCATGTCTACGTAGGTGTAGGCCTACTATATTTTTTACAGTTTTCTTTAATCGTATTTTAATTCATGTTAGTCAATGTGTGTCGACATCTGTAATAAGGTGGGTTTCAGGGTTTCAGAAAACAAAACTAGTGTTTGTTTTGATAATTTTTTCCCGTGTTGTTTCCGCCCAATTCATTGTGTTAAGTTATGATAAGGTTTGCAAAAAGACGTTTTATGCCATCTTTAATGTTTGTATTTCACTCAAATCATGATAAAATCTGAGCTTCGCAGCTGAAGCTGTCAACCGTCCTTTTCGGAAAACACAATTAATTTTTATCTTTGTTTACCTTTTTCGTCGTTGTAAATGTTGGCTATTTTGCGGTAAATATTTATAATTAGTAATTTTTAAATCTAAAATGTTATCTCCTTTCTACTATACGCAAAAACATTATAAAATTCATAATCTTTAACTATCAAACAAGATCAAACAACAAACCATGGCAATAAAGTTTAAAAATAATTCAATTATTTTTTTACAATTTGTAAAGAAAGAAAGCAAATTGTTAGTACTGGTACTCGGTTTTTATTAGTGAAGTTATCTGATATATTTTTCTTTTAAAACATGTAAATGAGATTTGAAACCGTCATTACGAAAGTATCACATTACCGCTAAAGAATGTTTTTTCCCATAATAATTACAAAAAGTTACAAAACTTAAAATTTCAAAAAATAAGTACACTTCACTCTCTAAATATGTACAAAAAGAAGGAAACATTATAGTTGTTACATACTGTAGGCCTATGCTATTAACTGCGGTAGGCACAACGGAAATATTTCTTTAATAGGCTCAAATCCTGTGCGTATGGGTACTTGTAGGCTTAAGAGGGCGTTGGAGTGCCGCCATGTTGGATTTATTTCCCATAAGAGCAATGGTAAACTTGTCCCCGGCATTTGTCATATAATTTCTTTATTTTTTGTCCGATTGGTTCAGAATAAAGAGCGTTTGAATCACAATTAAATTCCCCGTTCCTTTTGCGAGATCGATTCTTTGTAAATAATTTATAAAATTCGGTAGAAAATGTTTTAAAAGTAGTAAAAAACTTGCTTTGTTGTTTCAAATTAGTAAAAAAAACTAATTTTTATATAAAATTCCTCTCGCAAACCAAATCCGCCTTGATGAACCCTTTATTTAGAGCTCTAAACCATTATTTTCTGATTATAAATAAAAGAGTTATTTGACATCCCGTTTAACATTGCTCTTATGGGGGAAAGGCGGAATTTGGATTGACTCCAACGCCCTCTTAAGGCTACGGCCACACATGGCGACTTAGTCGCCGCGACACTAACGCCGCGACAAAGAAACAAATGTGATACATTGCACGTCGCGGGTCGCCTTGTGTGGCCGCCTTCATTTGATTCAATGTATCACACTTTTTCGGCGTTTGTGTCGCGGCGACTAAGTCGCCATGTGTGGCCGTAGCCTAATAATCTTAATGTAATAAGTCAAAAAATTCAAGTAAATTGGGAAAAATACATTTGAACTTATATGAATGTTAAAGATAAAACCAGTACCGTACGTAAAATGGATCTGAAACCGTGACTGTGTAAGGAACTGGTGTGTAAAAGTTCGGTATCTTATACACTTTTGGTCAGACCAACAGACGGGAAGCAAACCATTCCATTATAGGGACTATATTAGTCTATTGTGTGTATAAGTACTGTTATAATAAGCAAAGAAGTCCGGAGGCGGTTTAAACACCATGTATACAATTTTGCACTAAAACATGTCCTAATGAAATATTTATAAAAAATAGTTCAGACAAGTCAACATTCTGTAATGCCTGCATTATGCTAGCAGTACACTCTCGCCGAGGCGCCTCGCCGGGACGTTCGGCGAGGATTTTCTCGACGAAGATTCACGAGATTTTACATCGAGGTTACAAAGTACACTCTCGTCTTGTATTTAATAAAATAAAATTGCGTATACACTCTTGTAGTACTTACGTAGATGTTTTAAATAGGTAATCCAAGTTTATGAAAACTGCATTTCAATATTAGTAGGGAAATCGATCACCCGTCAAAATAATTGTCGCCTCGCTTCTATAACGTAACGTTTTTCGAACCTCCTGTTTACGTTATTTATGTTACGACCGTTTAGGGATGAATAAAACCACGAACGAATGGCTGGGGTTCCCAACAATAAAATAGGGCCAGACGCCAGGATGTCCCAAATCCATTGTGGACAGGCCGCCACCAGCTCTAGCCTCTAGCTACCTGCCATGGGCAGCCCATTTCTCGGATCTCGAGAAACATAGCCCTTGACATAGCCTGATCCTTTCACCCCCCCCCCCCCCTCCACCACACAAACAAAGATGGACCAGCCCACAATGCGTTCCTAAACACGGCGTCTATAACCCCGGTCTTCTGTATCCCCAACAATGAAGACGTTCCTTTTGCCAACCCATTTTGACGGATAGATTGACCGAACGTTCTATACACTATCCAGTAATTTGCTTTGACTACCTATGTTACCAGCGTTACGATCTATGAACGAAATTCAATGATCATGATCATTTACCCCTCTAAAGTACGGTTCGTTATCAGACAACGTTTTCAAAAAGCTTAACTTTAAACTATATCTATATTATACTTATTTAATACGCTGAGGTTTTTTTAAAGAGAACTCCTACAAATTTAAACCGATTTCTAAGTTTTTGGTGTCGTTGGATAGGGCTTGATCTGTAGTTTTTTTTTTTTTTTTTTTTTTTTTTTTTTTTTTTTTTTGTCGTATTAATGGTTCTGATCAATCAAATTTGATTTCGGTTCCTGCTGTTTCTCGAGACTTAGTACTCGTCTTTTTTCGCTGCTCCAAACTACTTTCTGTCTAGTCTTCTTACGCTACTACGCGATGAGCACTTTAATTTGTAAACTCCACTTTTTTAATGTTAACCAATTTCGGTATTTTCTTTTCTTTTGTTAGTTAAATTATAATTTGTCTATTATTTTCGTTGAACATTATTTTACCTTTAGCAAGGTGGTATATATTTAGGCTAAAAATATTTTTCAACTACGGGGTTAACGATTTTCGACATTAGCCTACTCACTTAATTTGCCATAAATAGATTTCAGCTCTTGTTTTGAAATTTATCAAGCGTTTTTTCTATAACTTTGACCATTTTTAGTGTATGTCGTTTTAAATAGGTGTACGCCAAATAAAAACATCAATTAATTATAGGCTAAGGTAAGTTTTACTGTAGAAATGTCCATGAAGCTGCCTTAAACAACTAAACCAAACTTTATTCTACTGAAAATAAGCGTTAAAATCCATCCACGATGTCAAAATTTTTAATATTAGCTTCATTAAGTTACTGCACTTAGTACAGTGGTGTACGACAACATTAGCTTACTTTGAATTAAAAGCCTACAAATGTAAACATGCACACCTATTTTACTTTAATAATTAAAATAAGTATAATAATAACCCAATAGACAAACAAACTTTGTGCCTAAATTAAGATAAACTTGTAACGTTAACCTGCAATTAATTCACGAGCAACTCGTATGACAGTCAAGGACAACGTCCTGTGTGTTACAAGCGCAGAACGTTGTCGGCTGGACACGTAGTTGCCAAGACACCTGTCAGATTGCGCTGGGCGCTACATACCGCTTACCGTGTTTGGCTTTTATTTTAATTTTTATTATTTAGTTATGGTATAACAACCATTTTCGTTACATGAAATTTTAGTTTATCTCAAGATAAAAGGCATTTACAGTAAATTAGGTTGTCTAAACTAATTAAGCTGATCAAGTTCTCGAACGTTGTGTTGCAAACGCAATTAGATATAATGATTCTACTTTCGTTCCACTCCCGGGAGGACCGATGTAACTAGGTATCGAACTGATCCCAAAAACACAAAAATACATCAAGCAAGTAAGTGTCAATTCAAGCTAGACCCTATACCTTAGTTACGGAGTTTGTTCTCCCTTTTGCGATTTATTTATTTTATTTTTCAGAATAACATTCAATTTTAATTTTATTCCTTATTTGTTCATTTGCGACAGGTATGTCTTACACTTTAAATTTATAGGCATATTTAAGAATAACTCGTATTTACACAATAATGATTTGATTTTGAGCCTTTACTGGAGGAAGATGGCGGAAGTCAACGTATAGTATTAAAATAGCCAGGGTAAGATAGTCTACATAATAAAGAAATAGTCAAATTGTCAGCTATATTGTCTTAGGTCAATGTCGGCAACCTATTTTGGAAGCCAGTCGTCTATTTTCGTCATAGTTGTTTACTTTCACTTCTCTTGGCGTCACGAGCGCCTGCATTCATTATGGGCTATGACCACCCGCAAGCCAAGCGTCCTGTGGCGGCAGCAGCAGCCCAAACTATTGCTAGAGGACCATCGAAATATGCAAAATTGATCATTGTCCGCCTTTAAATCATCCGCCTTGGAATTGATCATTCCAGTTTAAATCTTTTGAAATTGATTTCTCACTTGTGTTCTATTTTTAACTTGCTGTAACAATTATCCATCAGAGGTCATCGTCCTGTGTCTTTAGGCAGTGAACATTCATCAAATTTCAATCACGGTATTGCCAGTACTTTAAAATTAGGATACAATTTGGAAATTATTATGTTACTGTATGTTATTGTAGTATTGTCGTTGGACAATACTAATTATTAATTACTAATACCACTCTAATACCACCAATACTAATTACTAAAACCACTCTATTTTAGTTATGTTTTTGCAAGCATAATGACGCATCGGAGTTGCTCTTATACAGAGTGTCTCTGAACTCTCTACTGACCTTTTCAGATATTATTCCTGGACCAAAGACAAGTCAAGATATCATATTTAAAATTTCCAAAACTCCATAGTTACCCTTACAGCCGCCATTTGTCATTTTTTAAGGAATAATTTTTAATACCGCTTCACCGGGAACAGTTTTGGACGACATCCTTTGTTGAGCTGGCGCCGCGACCGCGCTTTTCGCGCGGCAACCCGCTCAGAGGCGTGACTATTAGTATTAAAATCGCTCTATCTCGCTTATTTATGAACCGATTTTCATAATTTTTACACCGTTGTATTTTATATTACATTTTACAAAAACACATAAGAACATAAACTTTGCTACCGTATGTAGTTTTCATGCAATTTAAGTTTAAAGATTTTAAACAGCCGCCATTTTGAAAATATGAGCGATAAAAATTTATTATTTTTTTCCAGCTAGGTCTTTACTTAAATAAGCTGTGTTCCGAATTTCAAGTTATTACGCAAATCCGTTGTTAAATTAAAAATTGTTCTTTAAAAAATACAAAATGGTGGCTGTACGGGTAACTGTAGAGTTTTGGAAATTTTAAATATGATATTTTTACTTGTCTTTGGTCCAGGAATAATACCTGAAAAGGTCGGTAGAGAGTTCAGAGACACCCTGTATAAGATACGTGGTCAAATGACTCGAATCTTCGGTTCAAAGGCACTGCCGTAGTCTAGGTCGAGCTCGTCATGTCAGTTTGTTCACCGGCAGGATTTATGGCTTCTCGCGACAGATGTGTCTGTGTCGGTTACTGTTTTCAGGGCCCGTTTCCATCAGTGCTTCATTTCACGGTTTGGTCGCATAGCGTGTACGCTTCAACTTCCAACTCTTGTCTAAACGTTTTTTATTTAGTTTTATTTCTTAAAACTGGGGTCAAACAAAACATCTCACCATTTCTGAGTCATTGACAACTGCTGTCAGCAATGCTTTAATTGTAAGACTACCGGAGGCGAATTAAAAATACATTCGAAGAACTTACAAAATGGATGTAAATGAAATGAAAATTGGACACCGGCGAATATATTGATTGTCAAAATTATTTTATGAAGCTCTAGAACCACTCATTACTAAATTATTCCAGTCGGTTTAAACATTACTCTATTTTAAAATACCTAGAAAAATTAATGTAATTTACATATACATGTTTAACTTATATTAAACTTATAACTGTTTTTGCATGAAACAGCTTCTGATTAGAGAACTACTATAGTAAAAATATTCAACAACTAAAGAATCAAACGAATTTTGAAAACACAGTGGACGTCTTACCGGTACGTTGTATTTTTGTAGGTTTACCACAGAAAAAGGAAAGTTATTTAGGTCCCTTAAAAGCTGTAAATCTAACGGTAATGTGAAATGAAAGAGATGATAAAGTTGTAAGACGAAAGTTTTATTAGGCTATGGTTTTACTGAGCCTGCGTGGATTTACAATGTAATAGAAAAATATCCTTTTTCAATAACTTCAATCAACATTTGTTGATGTAGTTATTGGTAGCCTACACATCACCAGGCACACACTTTCTCCTCAAGGCCGATCACAAGTACAGCGTATTGAATCAGCGCACTTGTTGGAAGCTAAGAGCAGGCCTGTTTTACCGCGCGGCGGCGGTGGCGTGGTCTGTGTTGGGGCTTGAGGCTCCCCTCGTGTGAAATCCCAGCTCGATAAAGCACCTTCCAACACCTGTCGACCGCTTGGGTTCGAAAGCCGGTAAAAAATCCGAAGCCGCGGCCTCGGCTCGCCTAATCACAAGGGCCCTGGCCTCCGAGGCGTTGATGGGCGGGGGAGGGGGGGGGGGCGTGGGTCCCGGCACCTCTGTGGGACGCGCCGCCGACCCATATTTACTCCCTTGAATCAAAAACAACCAAAAAGATTAATTCTTAATAGTGTCTCAGTGTCACGCAGAGATTTGATCAAATTTATGAGGTTATCCACAAAATAAACAGGCAACCACAAATAAACACAACATTTGTGATTATCCTTGTTCGTTCCCCGTACTCTAATTTTTAATTAATCTACGATATCCTTAAAACTGCTTATGGTGCACAATTGAAACTTGGCACAGCTTTGCTATTGATAATTAAATTATTGCTGAAATTTTCCATCACTGATTAATAAAAAATAAAAATAAATCTGGATCTGATCCCGTCTTCAGGTGGAAGACCTAGAACATAACCACGTTAATAAAAACACACCAGGTGAACCCGGAGAACTCCGTAGCCAAACATGAAAACAGCAAAAGCAGTCACAAAAATTAAATAAATCACTAATAAATGCACAAAGTTTAAACAGAAAACTGTGAAAGCAGTAAAAAAGCGCATAAAAAACGAAATGAAGTGAATTTGTTTGTACTAATCAGTGATGGAAATATCCGCAATAATTTCCTAAACAATAACATAAACACCAACAATGAACTTTAAACGACGAATTGGCATAACTGTTTTCGTTTTGTA
>CM061535.1:23068046-23203089 GCA_030545055.2 Neoaliturus tenellus
AAAACTGTTTAGACAATGTAAACCACCCGTCCTTCTAGGAAATGAAGAAAGCGTCGGTAACCCTTGGATTGTCTTTTCAGAGCCACCCGACGCGACGGGGAACCCCGTCTCTCCTCAGTACATAACTGCTTTTGTACCGACACAAAGTGGATTTTCGGAAACCCTAATATTTTTCGGCGGCCTTGTAAATTGTTGAATACCATTTCGCACCATTTACCTACTTCGTTTTTAAACTAATATAGAATGTTTAATCACTTAATGTTGAGAATTGTCATCACTCAATGTTTATTAAATAACAATAAACAAAACCCGAGTTGTTTTCAGTTTTTTTTTCTTAAAAATATAATACATTTTAATTGGCTGTTATTTTTTACTCACTCATACTTTTGAATTCAGACTCATATATTACTAGTCTATATTTGAACGGCGTTATATTTACCTAAAAAGTTTTACCAGATGCAAAAATCGAATACAAAATTCGCTTTCGGCAATTCATATGTTTGTAATGCTGTTACTATTTTTAAAATATATGTTTTAGTACGCTTTTCAAAACGTTTTATACTGCATTTCAAATTAACTTTCAGCTGTTTTAAAATTAGAAGTTTAGTATGATTTTCAAAACGTTTTTGTTTACTTTAAATTAAATTATTAGATTGATAAATTAGACTTTTTTTATAAATTAACATGGCAATAGAATTTTTACAGTAACATTTAACATGGCATTTGTAAAAGTTATTTATATATTGAAAACAAATCAAGATATTAAAAAACCGATTGCGGCAATGAAATCAGTACCTATAGAAACCTAGTTTAAAATGATTGGTAGCAAAGTCACTTTTAATTTCTAAAATATTTTCGATTATTATGGCTGATCCAAGATGGTGACTGAATTTTTTCTGATTCAATCCATAATTTTAAATGAGTTTTCATGCTAATTTCAGTGCTGCAATATGTTTTGAATAATCTCAACTCATTTTCATTGAACTTGGCTTTTTAGGAACCAAATGTTTTAGAATTATGATTATGGCTCTTAAATTTAAAAGATTTATAAAATTATGTGTTCATAATCTCATATTTGAAGAAATTTCCTTCCCAATGGCGGGCATCGGACATTGTCTATACGCTTTTCGCCTGCTAAAGCTAAATAATTGTACTAATGTTACTTTTAAAATCCTATTTTGTCAATTAATAAAATAATATACAGGGTGTCCCGTAAGTAAGTACGAAAACTTAGTAATTTGGTTCTTTGGGTCTAAATAACCAAAAAAGTTATTATTAACATGGTATCCTATCTTGCTCCTTGTATATTACACAGTGTTCGAAAATTCGACGAAAAAAATAGTAAATGCTTACATCTTAAAGAATTACAAGCACCAAGTCTTTGAATCATGAAGAACAAGGGGGTGAAACTAAATTTTTTAAGTTGCCTGATTTCAGTGGTATTTGTAATTTTTGTTTAAAAGCTACAGTATAGGAACAAATTTATTTTCATCATACAGTATGGAAAACAGCCGTTTTTAGTTCTCTAAATCGTCCACAAAATCATTCTTTTAGGTTACCTTGAAATAGAGAACAGAAAAAAACATAGTGTAAGTTTTTCAGTTCGCTAATCTCAACATTTGTTTTGATTACATTCATTCTTGTATTCATTTTTACTATAGAGATCGCCCACTGTTCGAAATTCGACCAAAAAAAGTTGATCTTGAGCCAATTTGTTTTAAAATGTTGTATAAGTGAAACATATTTTCTTACTGATTTGCTAACATTTGTTATTACAACAGCTGTCTTATGATTTAATCAATTATCCTCCACCCATAAGATTAACATTGAAACTTTGAAAGCCTGTAGGACGTAGCCCTAAGGGCGGATGGGAATTATAATGGAATTCTGCTCACCTACAGGACTATACCTTTCTAACGGTATACTTGGATTCCCCCTACGATGCACACAAGCTGAGAAAAAAGGAGGAAATGAAACATGCTTGCGTATTAATATATAGATTATCCTCCACCCATAAGATTAACATTGAAACTTTGAAAGCCTGTAGGACGTAGCCCTAAGGGCGGATGGGAATTAAAATTGGATTCTGCTCACCTACATTACTATACCTTTCTAACGGTATACTTGGATTCCCCCTACTATGCACACAAGCTGAGAAAAAAGGAGGAAATGAAACATGCTTGCGTATTAATATATAGATGCTAAAAGTGTTGCTCCCGATATTTTGAGTTATGTTTATAAACAACCGAAGGGTAAACATTGACAACGTTTACCCGTTATCAAGTTTTAATTATTGTATATTTAATTAAAATGTAATTAATTAAATTAATTGTATATTTAATGCAATTAATTAAGATACAAGTACAAAAATAGTTTACACATTAGCTAAGTGGTCTTGAATAATTTAAATGTACGAATAATAGAAGCTGTAATAAGTCATAGTAACACTTGAAATTTGTTCCGCTTAGCGACTCGGTTATGGAAAGTTGGTTGGACAATGATGACCATACAGGGTAGGTATGACTCAACGCCGAGCGTCCGAGCTGCCAAAACCGGTCGTGCATGGGCGGGGCGAACTCCCTGCCTGCTAGTCGCTTAAGCGGTAAATAGCCTATTTGGTTTAGTAACACGTTGTCCCATTAGCATATTGTCCCAAATCAAATTTATAGGAAAAACGGTAACACTTGTCCCACTTGTTTTTACAGTTGATTAAATCTGCTAATGAGGTAACATTTTGTCCGAAAAAAATTGACAAGGGTTGAGGAACGCAGCTTAGGCATATAGTAAAAGCAGGGCCAGTCCGAGGGTTGTGCGATTCATGCGGGCCGCATGGGACACCGGCCTGGGAGGGGCGCAGATTAAAATTACGGTGCTATTTTATACTTACAAATATTAACGCCTTAACAACCATGTAGCCTATATTTCGGTAGTGTGTGTCAAAACGCGGTGTCCATGCGGTTACGAGCGGCGAGTGCGCTGAGCGGCGTACCAAAGGTAGAAAAGGGTCAAATGGAATTTGCGGAAAATTCCTCGCTTCGGCAGGGAGAACCTCCTGAGCGGCTCTGAGTAGATGAACTCTCAGGTGACTCTGACTTATCTATGCACTAGCATTTTCAGTGTCTCTACATTAGTTCACTCATACAGTAAATATAAGATACTGTAAAATATAATTTTACTGTTTATGGATAGTGATGTATCAATTGACACCGTCCACGCAGATTATTTGGTTTCACTGAGGTTTCTACATTGACTAAAACTTGAAAAAGTACAATGAGCTTTTTAAACAATAAATAATTTATCAGATTCGTGTTAGCGTGAAGAAGGGGTGGCATCCAATTTACAGGCAACCGAAGGCGCGATCCTCGACTCCATAACAAATTTTGACATTATTAGGCTGAGCGTCTTGCCACTTCAGCGTATCTACTCTGGCCGAGATCAAAATCCCGGAGGTCGCGGGCTGAATATCCCATTTCATGCCACTACTTATACAATTAACAGTAAAAATAAATGGTTTTGAAGAAAATAAAATAACATAAAACTAAAAGAAAGGCTTTAAAAGGTCATCAAAAAACATTTTCAAGTGAATGATAACGATTGCAGTTTTTTGCGCTATAAAAACACTTTAAACTGATATTTTATATCACCTAACATTAGGCCTATATCATAGCTCCCCAGAAAAAGAGGCTTTTATGAAATTAAAGCGTTTCAGTCTACAAGGCAACATATTGGAGGCTATGTGTTAAGTGGCACTACCTACATGGAAAACTTTTACTATAACAATGATTTTTCTCTCATAGGTTACTTACTACCTTAGTAACCAGTCTCTAGCCAAAAGTCCCCACCCCTACCCCCCTTGCGTTTCCCCACCCACCCTCCAACTTAAAGTTTGAATCTGAATATCTACCATAGTTTCAAAACTATACGAGATGACTCTTCATATAATATTTTCATATTCCGTGGAAAATTTGCTACAATAAATGTATGTTCATGTGATATCTTTAAGTAAAATTTGATTTTTGCAATAAATGTTTTTAAATGAAATTAAATAAATCTAAAAAAAGGCTTAAAAAGGCCATAAAATAAATTTTTAAGTGAATGACACCGATTTAAATATTTTTGTGCAGTAAAAATACTTTAAAATTATATATTATAGCACCTAAAATTGTATCATGGTTCCTCAGAAAAATAGGCTTTTATGCAATTAGACCGTTTTAGTATACAAGGCAATATTTTAGAGGCTAGGTATTAAGTGGCACTACCTACATGGAAAACTTTTACTATAACAATGAATTTTCCCTCATACTGACTAATCTCTAGTCAGTAGTAGATTTTTTACTTTTGTTTTTCTTCTTGAATAAACTGTCAAACATATATAAAACAAGGATATGTTGAAGGGCAGTAGTAAACTCCGAACCTTTAGAAAAAAAAAAAAAACGCCAAAGGGTAAAAAAAAAATATTTTTAATCATTCAACGGATATAAAATTAAATTAAGGGACAAATGAGAAGGGAAAGCAAAACAAATAGGGGCGGGGACTGTTGCATTGAGACTTGTGAGTATTTAAGCACATAGTCCATAGGAGATAGTTCGTTACTATGCAAATTATTTCACCCTTATCATGATATTACGAATTGAACCGTAAAGGGGGATGTGAACACTTCGCTTGAAATTGTTTATTTTCCAGAAGCCTTAGAGAAAATTAACTGTTTAGACATGTATTATTGAAGCTTATTAAAAGCTTAAAAGTTAAAAATGTATTTCAAATCAATATCAATAATATTTCTTGTATTTTATAGCATTTATCAGAAAATTGATTGATTTTTTTTTATATATACAAACATTTATTTGAAATATAAAATTACGCTAAGGTATTCAAGATTTTAGATATTTTTGGAGGTTAACTATGTTTTAAGGGACTTTTAAAAGTTCCGAAAAGTATTTGCATAATAATTCATCTTATTTGGTTTAGGATACAGAATCGTTTAATTTACTGCACGTAAAGATTATTCAGGGCGAGTTTCCTAAAGTGATCCAATAGCTAACTTTTTTATTCTATATCTGGCAGTGTACTTCTAATGGGGATTCCCTTAACTTTTTTATTTTGCTTTCAGGTATGTATTTCACTTTTCAAAATTTCCCACCAATTTTTCAATATGGCGACCAGCTTTAAAATTTCTTATGAGACACCCTACATTTTATGGTGTTTTTGAAATTTCCATGTGATTTCAAGAAATTTTCATTCTTTGCCATTTTTCTCTAAACCTAACGGTTAGGGGGCGATTAAACTTAATTTTTGTATAAGAATAACATGGGGCGAACTTTATCTGCCCATAACTCCGAAACCATTGATTAAAATAAAAAATACTCCAAAATAAAAATGTCTTAAATTGATTACTTTATAAAAGATGGTAAAATTATATATTATTTTATAGCTTAAAATTGATTGAGTGATTGGCAAAGCCAAATGTGCTCTAATTGTACAATATAAGGGTCTTAATATCAAGTTTCCAATTTTTCACGTAAGAAATTCGACTTTTCGGAACAACAGCTAAAAAAGCATATTTTTCATTTAGATAGCATATATACGATAATAACTTTTATTGTAGAAAATTTTCCAAAGAATTAGAAAATACTAAATATGTGACTTTAACTTAATTAGTTTGGGAAATATAATAAATTTACTGCAACTCTGCATTGAAAGCAGCTTCAAACTTTAAGAAGGAGTGGTGGAAAACGCAAGGGGGTTAGGGGTGGGGACTTTTGGATCCAGACTTGTCTCGATGGCAGTAATTGACTGGGGACAAAACCAAACTTTTTCTAATTTTCCCCCTAAAAAGCACAGATTGACTGGACTATCTTCTCAACTAAGGATGGAACATTAACTGAAAGTTGTGTTTATGTTTTGTTAAAGTGTTTTTGCAGCACTGTTAATTCAGCGGAATAATAACAAAATTTATGGCAGCGACTCTGGTGCCCACCGAACTTCAAAATTGTTGCCTCAAATGCATTGGATGAGAGGTCTATTCACGTTAGTGTACATAGTCAATGTCAATATTCTCACTAAATTATGATACGGTGATCTTTACTTTATAAAACTTATATTTTCACTTCGAGATTCAGAGGTAAGACGTTGAGGCCAATAATTTCAAAAAATTTTAAATTGAAATTAAAACTATTACATGGAATTATATGGCGAAACAAAGGCATTCATCTAGAGTCAAATTCTTACTATTTGCATAAAATTGGGCTATTAATTAACAGTCCTGTTTACGGAGAATGTCGGCCTTAATCAGTAACAAGACTACATAGGATCGCGCCACAATCATCCTACGCATCTCTCCTTCATACTTGACTTAAACTACCTACTTATTGTAGTTAGGTCACCAGTTCTTTACAGGTATTAAAGGTAAAGGTAAAGGTATTAAAGTAACGAGCGTTCTTGTTGCCAGTGATCGAGTAAATTTGATCAAGACAATCACATGACATTACTAAACATTTTACGTGTATTTCTAAATCAACTACACCCGGCTAACCCAATATTGTGATTATCAGTAAAAACTGTTGTTGTCCCAAATCAATTGCAATTTTATTGTAATGGGAAATTTTTTAATATCAATCATGGATAGTGCCAATATTTTAAGCCCTATTCTTATTAATTTTTTAGAAAACAAGACCCGTTGTATGGTACAAAAACTTGGGAATCGCTTTTAAAAGAGGGTTTTACTAATTTAGTATTAACAGTAGCTACTGAGTAAGAATGTACACTTTTTTATACATGGATGGTAAAACATGTCATGTTTAAATGCTATGTTACAAGCAAGCATTCGCTCTGGTACACGCGAACGGTCGAAGTGCGTTGAACGCGCGGGGAAATAAATTTGTCATTTTTCCCGCCCCTGTGAGGTCTGGCGGTCTATACCATAGAACTATAAACATGGAACGCCGGGTCAAGCAGCAAACAGAGGTGGAAAACGGGCGGGAGTCAAGCGGCTCCACGGAGTCCCCCCACCACTACCCGGGGGACAGACGCAAATTGGCGATTCATGCCGGCGTACACGCGTTCATTAACACGTTCCAGCAGCTCTCAGCCTCGACAAACATACAACTAAACTTATATATTTGCAATCTGGAAGAACTAAGGATTACAACGGTGTAAATTACTTTAAGATTGGTATAGTATTACAATTTTAACAATACAAAATACAATGAAATTAAATAATTTGAACATGAAAAAGTTACTAAGAGTAAACTTTTTTGTTTTTGGGTCAGAAACAAACTTAAAGCGGGAAAGTTGTAGGTAATGAGTTGATTCGTATTACTTGATAGACCAATTTAGAATAAAATGCTTAGTGTTTTCACTATCGCATTGTTAATGAGTGCTAATCGACGGCGAGGTCGCGCCGTCGGGCCACAAAGCTCAGTTCCCTGCTCTTGGATATTCATTTTGAATTAACGTTTTAAGATGTTATTCCTAGTCTACATTGAATTAACTAAGGTCATAAATATATTTTAAGTTACATAGTTAGCCAACAGATTAGTGTATTTAGATCATTTTCACTGTATTCCGCAATAAAAGTTATCTTAACAGTTATTTCATGGACAATATCCGTACACCGTGTCCCATTATGAAGTATGGGCCTACAACTTTGCAATATTAAATCGTTTTTACCCATATTAAACCTTTTACAAGTAACTTATTTATCTAAGTGCCAAATACGCAGTAGATAATTTATACAAAAATAAATTAACAAGCCTCATACCCTCATAAGTCACGTTCCCACAAAGAATAAAAATACAAACGAATTTTAACTGTAAACATGGCGTCTTATTATCGCTTACCAAATTATACAAGATATAAATTCTTCTGGTCCAGCAGTTGCGCGTAGTTATAAGTTAACTGGTTGCCAGTTAATCGTTCTACATAGTAAGTTTTAAGCTAGACCTTCGAACTTATTATTGTAGTATGGTTATATTAAAAGCAAACGTATGAAATATTACTAAAAACCAAAAACAATATTCGTAAAATGGCCCACAAAAGTGGTTAACAACGTTATAAAGTTGTAAACTTATATTTTTAGACACCGGGTATTTTTAATACTAGTAACTTGAATATTAAACAATAAATAATCGCATTAAATATAGGCCTATCAAACTTGTTAAACTAGTAAATTATGTTTCTCAGAGTAATCAATCTTCAACACATCACATTTAAATTTTAGTTTCTAGATGCAAGCACCTTTGTCAAAACATTTAAAAGTGTTCATAAGTAGGCTAATTTTTTGTATAATTTTTTTAATTATTCTGTTTGAAAAAATATGTAATAGCTTAAAATTTTTAAAGAAAGTTGATGAAAAAAACCATCTCTTTAGTGATTTACACGAATGTCACAATACCCAATAAATATATGTATGCGTTATATATGCGTGTATGTAAATATATGCGCTGTGTGGCTGAGGCCTCTTTTAAACGGTATGTTTGTTAGACTCGAGCGTTCATTTAAGGACGGATTTGCAGCATTGCTTTCTGTTGAACATGATCCTAAAGCTCACGTTAAATATTTCATAAAATATTTCATGGGTTGTCCCGAATCGGACTGAAAATCATAATGTAATCATAATATTTCGGACAGCAATTGAGGACGGCAAATGAAGACTTAAAATAAAACATTTAACTTGATTTTTAGGATATTTATAAAGAGGAGATAGATAGAATTTAAATAGATTTGAAAACAATGTCACCAACTAGACCTCAAATGAACGTCTGAGCCAGAAATGGCAGGTAGTCAAATTTTGCATGAAAGGATTTCACCGAAATTTCAAAACGCAATAACTCGCGTTATATTCTACCTTTAGAGATCGAATTGGGGCATTTGAATCTACATTCAAAGACCTTTAAAATGATATATAACATGACATAGACCAATACAGTTCCCTTTAAGACCTCCTCTAGGGGGCGTCCCCCGTGTTGTGCCCACTCTGGAAATGTGGCAACATCGGTTTTTCATCTACTAAATGTTCCCAACAATAATCAAAAGTCAAATTTTGTTAGACATTTGTGCATGCTCAACCTGTTCAGAGCCTGGACTATGTGCAGAGGTAAAAAAACCTAATTAAAAATTTCCCTACAAATTATTGCGAATTCCCTTGTTGGGTGGACTTATTTTGAGATTAAGACTAAAACTGTTTTAGCTCGTCAATTTAATGATTAGGCTATGTGTAATTCATAGGATATATGAAAGTAAAAGGTATCACGGAAGACATTGCATTAATAATTATTTAGCTACCGAAAATCTAGTACTTATATAAGGATTAACAATAAGTCGTTTTGATTATGAATTAATTCCAATATTCCAATACCCAACAAAACAGCTCTATCCATGTTTTTTTTTTTTTTTAGTTTCCACTATTCCACTTTCTTGTTTGTGTTTAATTCTTTTGATTTTAGAGGGTAAAAAGTAGCCCAAAACTCATGATATTAACAGTTATTTAACAACCTAATATCTATTTTACTATAGGCATTCTCAATAAGTAGTTCTAATAACGACTTAGCTCTAAATAAGAATAAAAACAGCTAAAAAGCAAGCGTCACCCATTGAAATATACGGGCCAGTGGCGCGTCGAGCCCCGGATAGTGGTGGGGGAAGCCGTGCCGACTCCGGCCTGTTCTGCCAGCGTTGACCCAGCGTTCCATGTTTATATTTCTATGGTCTATACCTGTCCGCGGCCGCGTGGGTATCCGATCGTTCCTCCCTTCCTGGAGTCGACCCTTATAATACTCACTAATGCGCAGGGGTATTCGATCAGCTCGAGGAGGCCCAAAATCACGTGGGTATTTGATAGCAGCCGAAGCTTTAAACTACCTTACCGGTCTCACAAAACAATGAGGGCCGTCCTCCTCCTTACAAATACCCTACCTCAAGGAGGTAATCATTGTAATAAATTTATTGTACTCATTGTAATTATGGAACCGGTGAAGTAATTAGAAAACGTTGCCTCATCACTTCGGAGGTCACAAACAAGACAAACTATTGCTCCTTTTAGTAAATAAGAACTCAACAAAGGATGTTCCCAGTGCTTCCTTTTCTTTATAGTTAGGATACAGTTATAAACAAGGAGTGCAAATACTACAGTTTTCTTTTATAGTGGCCAATTATTTACCTGAATACTAATCGATATTTCAATACATAACATGAATTTTCGGTAAATTTAAAAAAATGCACATGATTATTATGGCAATTCATAAATATATGTTGCTAAACGCCTAAGTCAACGCCAAACTAACGCTATATGTGAACTGACTATTTGCAGCTCGGCCGCGTTGACGTAGCATGCATGCAGAGTGTTTTGGCTCGTGTGAACCGGGGCTAACTATACTATATACTATGTTCAACGTTCACCTTTCAGTACAGGCCTTATGAGTGTTTACTATTACTTGTACTTTGCTGGATACATTTGTTAACTATATTTATAACATGTGATTATAAAATCATCAGCTGATTATTATGTAATGTGGTTAGTACTGTGCAACTTTATTTACCATTTGATTTGAATGGCTTATATAAAATCCATACTGAAAGGTAAACGTGGAACCGAGTATGACTTGCAACTCGAAAACAATAGTAAACTAGGTTTACTCAATTTTGAAATATTACGGCAGTCTCAATTTCAAAATACATAAACAAGACAAACTGCAAAATTAAATAATTTAAACTCACTTTTCACTAATAGAAAGAATATAATGTAAAATGTCTCACGTAACTGAACTCCGCTCATTAACTCCAGCACGAGTCACCATGTTATAGAGTAAAATACACAATTAAGTCGAACTCCGAGAGTTGGCTAAAAATAACCTCAATCACCATGCTCATACAAGGTTAAAATGTGTCAGATAACCGAACTCCTCGAGAGAAATAAGCTCTTATACTTGCCCCATTATAGAGTAAAATTCATGAATTACTCGAACTCCGAGATGAGTAAAAATTAAACTAAATATTTTTGCTTAAATAGGTTAAAAAGTGTACATAACCAAACTCCTAGAAGAGTCAAATATAACCCCAATATATTTACTTATATAGAGTAAAAAGTGTCACACAACCGAACTCCAAGAGGAGTCAAACATAACCTCAATCTTTAGGCTTATATAGAGTAAAAGGTGTCACATAACCGAACTCCGAGAAGGGTCAAATATAACCCAATCTTTCTACTTATATAGAGTAAAAAGTGTCGCCTAACCGAACTCCGAGAGGAGTCAAACATAACCTCAATCTTTGGGCTTATATAGAGTAAAAAGTGTCACTCAACCGAACTCCGAGAGGAATCAAACATAACCTCAATCTTTGGGCTTATATAGAGTAAAAAGCGTCACATAACCGAACTCCGAGAGGAGTGTATCACAGGGCTTATATAGAGTTCCCTTGGAGTTCGTCCTACTTCGTCTATATGTCGGAGTACTACCTACTGAGGTAACGTGAATATATATATATATATATATATATATCGTATGGCATTCATAGCCAGCCACCAACTTCAGAAAAATATAAAACTCCCTTGATTACCTTTATTAATTACTTTATTGTCTGTATTAATTACTTTAATTAATACAGTAGTATTTGTATGGCTTCAAAATAAAATGTTCATCCCAATTTATGTTTTTTTTTTTCATTTAAAATAGAACTTTTTAAATTAATTGTTTTAAATGTGAGTTTAATTTTTTCTCCGACTACTAATTAAGGGCCTATAATGAAATATATTAAGAGGAAAACAATAACCTTAGGCTCTCTCTGGCTGTATTTGTAAGGCGTAGAGGGGGCGGGTATTTTGAGTTTGGGTGGTACGCCAAAAAATTAAAAAGGATCAGGTGGTACGCGGGCACCAAAAGGTTGGGAAACACTGATATAAGGTATGGTGCTCTCCCCACACACTCCTAAAAACGTCAGCAACAAAGTAATCACATCCTTGACATGGAAGGAGTTATTGATTAACAACATCTTTCTTTTTTCCCTAAAAAGCAATGTAATTATATAAAAGACAATTTTACTTCTAATTGGTTAATCAAGTTCACAGCTTTGCGATCTAACCACATGAAATAAATACAAACCTGGATACCTGTAACCTGTAAACCTGGGATACCATAAAGTTGTAGGAAGACACCAGAAAACTTGATACAAACCAAATCTAAAATAGAGGCCTACAAAAGTGGTTGTAATATAATTAATACACCAAGATTGGAGGAAAATTTTCCATCCAGATCAGTTTCAAGCATAATTTGTGTATAACTTACTCAAAACAAACAAAAAACAGTTTGTTTTCACCAAGACAAATTTTGGTATTTGTCTTGATTTGACAAATCCAGACACCAGATAATCTGGACCAATGGTGTAAAGATATTTTTCATATAATGAAAAAAGAAACTTAGATTTTAGCGCCCTCAATTGTTGCCCAAGAAATTTACTTGCAGTACGTAAAGGTAGTAGTAGTGAAGTATACAAATATTGTAGTTTGCACATTCAGATGATTCTCAAGAATATGATTTACAAGGTGGTGGAAGTTGTCCACTGAGGGCTGGACAGGATGTAGACTTCCGCTTCTCTTTCTGTCAGAATTTCTCAGATTATTGCATCTGCTTTAAGTGGAACATCAAATAGTTAGATGAAATAAGAGACAAACAGATTTGTAGTACTATGTAATATTTATTTGAATTCCTTCTTTAATTGTTAACTGTCATAAACATTCAAATATCATCATTATTTGCCTTAAGGACATAAATCAAGATACAAGTCTGATTTTGACTTTTCTTTATTTTTTAGAATCTAAAATCTGGACTGGCTGTCCACCACCACCTAATCGTGTCTAATTGAGAGTCTACTATAAATGGTTGACTATTAATTACAGATCTGGGGTTGACAACACAACAGACAACACAAAAACATCTTGTTGACTTATTTCATTCCAGTGAATCTTGGCCTGAATTATTCACACAGTGAGGATTAAAATATGTTTGAACCTATTTAGCCTTAGAGTTTTTTAATATTGCCTTTGTATTTATATAAGTTTAAAGTTCTATTAAAGTTAAATTTATTCTGTTTACTGTATTAAGCTTTATATTCAGTCTGATGAAGTAAAGTGGGCCTAAGCCTTCTTCTGTAAAATTAGACGACTTTCATCATTTGCCATAAATGACTATTTGTTATTGTTCAAATTTGTTACCAACTGTTATTTTTATGTTGACAGTTGGAGCAACAAAATATCTACCATTGGCACCTTACAGGACTGCATAGCCTATACCTGGAGTATGCTAAGCCCAAGAGCAGCTACATGAATGCCAATCAGAAGGAGGCCTTGTGTGCCTCTAAAGGTGAGGTTACCCTTCGCAAACCGCTTCCTACATTCGGAGTGCATTTTAAAGTAAAATTTATTAACCCTAGAATTGCTATGAGTCATCTTTTATTCGCTTTCCCAAGTAGTGAGTGCTGGTTGTTGTCGTTTCTTGCGGATAAGGAGACACTGTCAGAACCATTAAGTATATCTGCCTCTTATGGTCATTTTGTGCCCTTGGGAGTAGTTACACCATGTAGCTGATGTAGCTGATGTGAGATCTGTGGGAGAAATTACTGTTTGGGGGCAGCAAGAGGTGGACTCGGGACTAAATAAAAAGCTCATTTCCAAAGAGTTACTACACCATTATATTGAAAACAAAATGAAATTTATATAAAACTGTTCTACAAATTTGACAAATGATTAAACAACATATAATGAGGGAATGACCAACACAATGAAATAGGTATTAAACAAGAATAACAAAGTTGAATGATTAAATAAAAAACAATCAAAGGCAATTGGAGTGCTTTACTGAGTTAAATGTTAATAAAGATTTATATTTAAATTCAATTAATGTATTAAATAAAATTAAAAAGCACAAAGAAAGTTAGTGAAATAAAATTTTACATATTAAATTTAGAAAAGGTTAAATATTACCCTTGAGAGAGCGAGCAGGATGACATTAAATTACATAATTAAAATTTGACAATTTTGTTACATACTTATAATTGAAGAGACGATGAATGACTAACACACACACATGCACTGACTCTACTCTTCCTTATGGAAGTAACTTACAGGCCATAATTTTTCATTTCACTTTTCAACACTCGCGAACAACCAAAAACGATTGACTCCGAAACCGCACTTCTTGAAGACCTCTTGGAGACTCGTGGTGAAACGAGTCTCTAAAATGCAGGGGGTTAACAGTTATTGCTTTGCCCAGGGGGTTAACTACGAGGATATTGATGGAAGGGAAAGGGGGTGAAACAAAACATGGGGCTGCCAATTGACCACTCAGAGGGCCAACTCCCATGCTCCTGTGACAACTGATTTTCAGGCTCAAACAGATGGTCCGCTCTGCCCTCAACTGGCCAACACTCCGACTATCTATTCATGTTCCTCCTCCCGGGGATTTCCGTACCCTCCGTAAACTGTCTACAACATGAACGGATTATGAGAGAAGGGAAATTTTTCATATTGGACAGCCAAAACACTCGCCATCTGTTATGATAACTTTATTGTTCTTGTATTGAATGTCAACTTTGCAATACCAGTTTTTAAGTTTTACTAGGACACTGAGTGTTGGACAGTGGCAGCTCGCCTATAAGGACTCTCGGACGCCACCCCCCCCCCCCCCCCAAATGAATTGATTAAATAATCAAACTAAATATCCTCATTGTTATTATTATTATGGGTATAGTTAACATAATTACAGTTGTATAAGTCATAATTCGCAGATAGAAACAGATCGTACTGAAATAAATCCAAAACCGCCAACGCTTCTAATTCTATTGTGGCTGGCGAGGCGGATACTGGCTATGGTGTTTCAGCACTCTTGCTTAGTTCTATAGAGAACTCTTATGCTCGCACGCGCACAGCACCGCCAACGCTTTCTTATGGGTCATCTAAGCTATCGTACTGGCGAGCATTTCCTAGGCCTACAGGTTTTACTACATCAGATCTGATAACAAACCATCTACCATCGCCATTAACAAGGAGTCTAGAATAGGTATCATAAATACATTTTTCACGCTTGGCTCCTGAAGCCAAGTATGAAATGAAAACATGGAAAACATTTTGTCACATTTGGCTACATTTAGTAATACATTTTGTCAGTTAATCATATTCCGGCTCTAAAGGATTTTGTTTAATTTGGTTAGGTGTTGCGCTTGTGTGCTAATTTTTATTAATGACTGTGTTTGCGATGAAATAGTTTGTTACTGAGGAATTTTTAATAAATCGTTTATAGGGCCCCGGGTTGTAGTGTGTGTTGAGGACAAAAATAGATATTTAGCATGGTTGGAAACATTGTCCTAAACGAAGGGAAAAAAGGAAAAAATATTGAGCAATGAATTATAAGTTGCTTTTAATGTTTTTGAGAGGCCTCAAAATGCAAGCATATGATATAAAAGCGGGTCTCAGTTTGAAATTTAGATTTGTTGATAATTTTTTTTGCTAATCAATCAATGTCTGTGATAATGAGTAACTGTTAAAAAATATGAAACATAATAGAAACAACAAAGAGCTCTCCTAACATCTTTACCAACCAGACACGCCTGATATAAGATGGCTATTTTGAGATACAGTATTTAGTACTGGTTTCTGCAATTTGCATGTTCAAATTATTATTATTACCTAAAAAATTATAATGTATTCTTTAGGAATCTACATTAGATTTAGTTTTGTTGGACTACATTGAAATTATGATTTCTGTAAGTTTTAAAATAGGTTACACGTAGTAAAAGTTTGGATTTAGGTCAAATTAATTTTAGTTTTTAAAGATTTTGACAAAAAATGAGTGTTATAGTATGTCTTATCTAGTTTCATCAGTTCCTTCTTTAGCTGATTTAAAAGAGTAAAGTTGACATGGGAAGTGTGATTATTGAAAAAAGTATAGAACTCTAAGGTACTACAAACTAAAAAAGTTTTATATGTATATACATTACATGTTTTTCATATGTATATATTTTGTTTGTTTAAAGTTCATTGTTGGTGAAGGTGAGTTTACGTTGTTTAGTAAATTATTGCAGACATTTTCCATCACTGATTAGTAAATTACAAATTTACGATGTTTCGGGATCTGGAATCTAATCTTGTCTTCAGGTGGAAGAAATACCTTGAACATAACAAAGTTAGTAAAAACACACCAGGTTTACTAACTTTGTTATGTTCTAGGTATTTCTTCCACCTGAAGACGGGATCAGATTCCAGATCCCGAAACATCGTGAATTTGTAATTTAATAATCAGTGATGGAAATTGTCCGCAGTAATTTACTAAACAATGTATACATTTAAGGTGGTTGAACAAAATTTATATTGTGCATTTGTCTTGTCTTTGTATGAAAGGTTAATTTTTTTGTTTCAGTACAAATTTTCCTTTCAATGTTGGACGCTGTATTGACTACTCAGTCTTTCAAAACTGGGATCCAAAACTTCTTATCTAAAAAGTAAGTATAAAAATAATAAAATAAAACTTTTTCACAAACTATTTGACAATCAAAAAGCGTAATACACTTATACTGCTCAGTGAATATCCTTTATTTTGTCTTATGATACTTCAATAGCCATTTTACAAGACTATCTGGTATTTTATTAGGGTACTCACTTTTTTGTTTGAAATAGAGTTGTCTCATAAATTGCTTTGGGCAATAACATAATTTTTAAAATTGTGAGCATGATTTATTTTACAAGCCATATACACAATTTTAAAGCTTAAAACTTTTTTCTACACAATTGATGTTTTTACCTAAGCAATCTTGCATATGCTGCTCCAACTTTTTTATACTCATGTCATAAGTATAAAACAACTTTTTGAGGAATAAGAAATCCTTTCCTCGTCACACCTTTTGACAGTCTCTTTCTCCGACAGTTCTGAAGCTCCTGTCTGAGTTTACATAGTATGTTGCAATGTCTGTCGGAGTTTATTGTTGTTCCAGGAGGCATTAAGTTGATCAACAACAGCACTTTCCTGTCCCAAAAGATGGGTTCAAGGACTTTCCTTTTGACTGAGTTTGTTTGAACTTCTTTGGCATCTGTAAAGAGTGACATCATTCAAGTGATTGATTTTTTGTTTTCGGAGTAACATGATGCACTCATGTTTCATCGCCCATAATGATGGAGTCTTTAAAAGCTTCATTGTTGCCAGCAAATTGCTAAAAAAAGCGATTGGCACACTCAATGCGTTTTGGTTCATGGTTTTTGTCAGCATTCTCGATACCCATTGGGTGCACACTTTGCAATCCGAGTCTTTCGGTCAGTTGTGAATATTGGAGCTGGAAATCTCAGGAAACCCACTTTTTAGGGCAGGAATTGCAATTGCATTCAATTGCTTTTGTACATTACTTAAGAAAAAAAATAATCTGTTGTAATCTTTATCTGTTAGTCTCTCTGGAATTGCATGTATTATAGCACATTGTACAAAGTGTTTTTAAACATAAAGTTTGTGTATTTTTATTCTGCAGCGTATTTTTTAAATAAACTACTGTATGGTTAAAGGGTTGAGAACTAATTCAGTGAAAGTCGAATGTTCCGAATCTTGAGGTGTACCTGAAGCCAGTTCAAGTAGGCCTACTCTGGACAATACAGTTATAAGAGTAATAACGCCTATGAATCACCATTGGAATAACCAAGTAATAATCTGAAATCTAGTCCTTACTTAATGTTACCTTTTAACAATGAAATCTGATTTTAAAATGCTAAGGGCATAAAAAACACATGGATCTCATTAGGCCCAGGGTACTAATATAAACTGAAATGGTATGTTAGTTTTTTTTTTAACTTATACCGTATTTGAAATTTTTTTATGATTAAAAATAGATGGAAAGGTTGTAAACCGTTTTTTTATCTTAACACTACCTATTTCTTACTGAAGTATGTACATTTGTAAAAACTAATTTGGCGGGTGGGGGGTACTTATCCAGCTAAATATCTGTCAAGGGGTACGCGACACAAAAAAGGTTGGGAACAGCTCTTTGACCAGATTGGATAATGTCAGAGGGACGACTTCTAGTTTTAAGATGACTGATCATATGCTTTACTGGTAACGAGACACCCTAATGATTGGTTTTGCGCTGTTAGAGAGTTCAAGATGTACAAGGACTCGGAGCTATGGGCCGCCATTGGGGACCAGGCGCATCAGGATGAGACGTTGGACCGCTCGGTGACCGTGGAGCAGATCGCGCGGTCCTGGCTGGACCGCGACCGGCTGCCCGTGCTCTCGGTCACACGCAACTACCAGCAGGACACGCTCATCGTCATGCAGGTGGGTCAGGGAAACTTGATACTTACTTCATACTTGAAGTAGTCCCACTGGAATCGCTTCCGCGACGTGGTCGTCAGGTTTGGCATTTGGATTAGGCTCCGAGTAACATTTCCTCAACATTGTAGTACGCCATATCAACCAAGTGATCCTTCAATAATCACAAGAAAATATCTCGAGAAAATCATGAGAAAATACGGGAAACACAATAATAGTGAGGAAATGTCAGGGAACTCAGAACCAATGCTTAGTTTTTTGTGACTCAAACCCACAAATGAAAGATGGGATGATAAATGTGTGAACTATTAGGTTGTAAGCAACATGATTAAATTTTAAACTAGGCTGTTAACTTTAGTGGTGTCATTTTAATACATTTTTGGCAGAAACTTGATAAATTCATAACATTATTTATGTCAACTTAATAAACATGTAAATAAGCACTAAGCTATACAACTCAATAAATTAATTGATGTCTGTCAGATGTTCTTGATGTACAGTAATAATGTTTTTCAGAACATATTTTGAGAAGGCAAAGTTTTAAGCAACAGTAATAAAGTTAATGAGTTAAATTTTTTTTCGCTTGAGGTATGGCTGGTTAGTCCTAGATAGACCTAGTTAGTTTAACTGCAGCTGCTGTAGGCAGCGCACTTTAGGCGCTGTTTGTTTGGTATTTTTGTTTTGCAAATAAATATGCGTTGTAATCAAATTGGTTCTAGACTTTTTATTGACATTGATTGATTTTACAAAATTTTTATGAATTTCAAGATAAATATTATGCTAAAAATAATGCTTCAATAAATAAGTTACATGTTTCTGTGTACACATTTTTAAAGCAGAAATGTCAAGGTAGAAAATATGGTCATTGCATATCAACAAACTGCATAATTGTTTTTTTCTTTTATTGTATTTTTAATCTAAAAAGAAACTCCATAGGCTTGATTTTGGGTATAAATAACGGTCTAAAACTGATAAATTATTTTTGTTATTACATCATTTAGTAAGTTGTTAACATGCAAACCACATGTCTGAACTTGAGGTGGTGGCTTTACATACTTTACTTTTCTCATGTCGTCTCGATTGACCATCTTCTGGCATGAGACTTGTCAATCTTGTCATGTTTCCTATCTTTGTATCCTTGGCACTTCCAGACTCAACCGACATAAAAACTTTGACAACTATCACCGGTTTTCAGCAATTAATCTTTTGGGGTTTCCATTCCATAAGACCAATGTTTAAATTTTTAAGAATTTAAGTCAGGACTTTAATTAAATTAGATTGTTCCTAGAATTAAGATCTGTAGAAATATCATATTGTTGCCAAAGCGAGAAAATTCATAAAAATTCAAAATTTAAATAAATTTTAAATCATTTGTTTATTTTATCTATTTTGTTTATGGGCAGGAAATAAAATATTGGCGGTTATATTCTATTACACAGCTGAGATATGATTCTGATCCCTCATTTAGTTTTTTTTCATTTAATTATGTGGTTCATTTTAAAGTTTTATAGTCTTTTTCAGTGGTAAAAATTAATTTATATTTATTAGATTTAATGAATTAGAAAATAAATTTAGAATTGTTAAAAATTTATGCCAGCATTCGGGGTTATACAATTTATTCTAATTACTTATTTAAGTTGGTTAATTTGAATTATATTTAAGATTAATAAATGAAAACGAAAACATGTTCTTTTAGTAGTTTTCCTATTGAAATAGTGTTTTTGATTAGAAAAATCTCAATTTTACCGTTATTTATGGTCAAATGGTTTTAAACTTGGTATTAAGAGAATAAAAATTTACACATTTAAAGTGTTTATATAATTTTGATAATATTTCACATGTTTATTTAAGATATTTAACTATGAAAATTTAAAATGGCCGCCATTTTGAAACAGAAAAAGGTAGAAATGTCAAAATTTATAAGTAAAACAGTCTTGATGTATGTAATAATCATCCAAGTCACAACTCAATACCTCAAGTGGTTTTAAAGATCTCATGTGTTAGGCCTAAGGAAAAATTGAAAAATTACTTACTGAGGGACAGACTGAAAACTATCCACCGGCAACCCATTTTTGCAAAATAAGTTTTGTTTTAATGCAAGGAACAAAATATGTACAAAAGTGTTCTGGGACAATCTGTGTATACATACATGAATTTGAACGAACAGTGTTTTTGGCTTCTGGGGACCTCAAAACAAAGAAGTAACATAGTCCTTTGCTTAGGTTTTACCGTGACTACTACCGTAATAGCGAATTCCCTATAGGGAAATTTTCCAAAAATAAAATCAATATAGTTAACTTTGGTTAATTTGTTACTGAGAAAAGTTTTAAAAAGTACCGTACTTATTTATGGTGTTATTCTTTGGTAAAACTAACACCCCCGTAGACCCGTAAAAAGTAACTGACAGTAGTTATTAGTTAGTTAAAAAACGAACTGATAGAAGTTATTAGTTAGTTAAAAAACTAACTAATAGAAGTTATTAGTTAAAAAAGTAACTGATAGAAAATGCAGTTAGTTTTCGGAGTAGTTTGCTGATTGTTTTTTTGGGCAATTGTTTTAAAGGATTTCGTATGAAATAATGACACATCTTGGAAACTGTTTGTTTATTAATAATCAAACATGGTCACATTTACTTCAAATACTTATTGAATTTGAACAAAAGTTGCATCTCGAAGTTGATTTCACTTATCCTTCAACATCTGTTGGTTATCACCAGCTTTTCCACCCCTCGATGCTTGCGGTGTTGTTATTGGCTGCGACCGCACACCGGCACACCAAAGCAACTGGACTTTCCCTGCCCCCTCCCTCTCCGAGTTGTTTGTCATCAAGGGCGCTGACCCTGAGCTCACGGCCACATGCAACCCTCACCGGCCGCGTATTTGAAGTATTTTCGCCAGTCCAAAAATCTAACGATTTAAACGAATATATTACCTATTCGTTAGCTAGAATCTAACTGAGTAGAAGTTATTTCCAGTACTTTTTAAAAACTAACAAATAAAATAGAAGTTAGCCGAAAAACATAACGAATATCGCTAATCATTAGAATTTCTATTCGTTATTCCCAAGTATGGTAACAACAAACCTACGTATTCAGAGTCCCATGAATAGCATAGGAAACAATTAAAATATCATAAATTTTTTTTGGAAATTAACCGAGTTTGCAGGTTTGTTGCAATGGGGTGTTTATCACATTAAAAAATTACAGTTTTCAGTTTTCATAAAAAACCTAGATGATAGCTAGAATTTAAACAAGTTTAATAGATGAATTTACGGAGAAAAAAAAAACCACTAGCTACAACACGGTTGTTGACCAGGAGCCATTTGTCAACCACCTGGATTCTCGGTGGACACCGGCCAAGGTAGTGAAGAAGCCGGCTCCGCCAGATCAGCTGTGGTGGGTGCCGGTAGTGGTTCTCCGCGAACCGGATACTGAAGACATCTCCGGCCTCAACATCTCCTCAACTCCGGCGTCATGGCTGCGACCGGACCTGCACCAGCTCACTCTCCAGGGGTACACGGACGACAGCAAATACGTCATCGTCAACCCCGGCGTGATAGGTGAGCACCACCCGCCAATCAGTCACAATTACTTGCGCTAAGACTGATGTTTGATATTTATTTAATTTCTCACATTACTTAAGGATATTGTTTTGATTTTTTAAAATAAATACAGTAGACTTTCGCTAACTCAAATCTCAATACTTAATATCCTCGTTTCTCTTCTAATACTTAAATGGCCTCGTCAACCACAACGAGGGACGCAGATAATGAAAAGTAGATGCCTGGTGACAAGTGATGCAAAATGTGATACATTAATGTATTGAGGGTATAGCAAATGGAATATTGAAGGCACTGAAACGTAATTATTATTTGTGAGTAAAAATAGTAATGATATCCAGATCATCATTTATGTTCCAATAAGCAAAGTTCATATTATACTGAGTTGGATGAACGAGAGTGTGCTGTACATTTATTACTAAAGTTCATTAAGTAGCTAAGGTCGTAAAATTTGTTAAATACAATTGTCCAAGTGTTGATTTTGTTGTAACAAGTTTTTCCAATGTAGTACTTATCTAGTAAGTGATATGTTTTTTATAGAAGAACATTCTAAGTTGGCCATAAGAGGTGGAGGGAGATGATAAACTATTACCATGTCTTCTCTTTTTTGTGTTTGAAAAAGACAACACAGATAGCTGGAATGTCTGAGTATCATGCTAATAATTGTTGATAAAAACTGAGATAAGAGTTTTTAGAAGAGCCTTGTCCCCTTTGTTGTAACATTTACTGTTGTATTAACCCTTTGGCTGCCAAGCCCTTTTGTTGTTTTCTATGCGACAACTGCCAAGCTGATTCACCAGTGTGTAACCCTTCAATTGCCCAGCCCTATTAGCCATATGACAACCCAGGATTGCCAGGGCCAAAACATGTGATTTTACAATGTTTTTCTTTAAAAACCACGACTTCCCTCATAATACAGTTAGAACCTTATATATTTTTTTGTTTTGAAGGTAAATATATGCTCTAAATACTGATATATAATTACATGAATATGGGTTCATATTTTTAGTTAAAAAACTAAAAATAAATATAAAATGTTATATATAAAAAAGTTTATAATGTATTTTTAAACCGTAAAAATTTGTCAAAATTACATTTTACTAAAAAACCCACATGATAATTGGAATTAGCATGTTTTCTTGTCATAGTGCACAAATTTCCATAAACTTTTGCTGATAAATAGTATATAAAAAAAATATATACAGTTGAACCTCGATAGTTCGACACTTTGTGGACTTAGAGGGTGTCGAACTATTGAAATGTCGAACTATAGGGAGTATATGGGTAATTTCAATACTGGGAGTATAAAAATCATGATTTTAATTTAGGAAACACTACATTTTAATGAAACCATAACTTAATTGAACTTTATCATGAGAAAACATTCACATTATTCACACCACTTTATTTACATTTTCACATTTGTCAGTATCCAACATGGACACTAATCAGTTGTTATTAACATGTTAAGTTGTCATGGACCCTGTCGAACTATAAGGAGTGTCGAACTATCGAGAGTCGAACTATCGAGGTTCTACTGTATATATAAAATTAGTGATAGCCTATAGCAAAAATCTACTATTTTGAATTACATTATTTAATATTAATTGTAAATATTATTGTAAATGTTTTATTTATATATTTTTACTGAAATATAATAGACAGTAGGGGCCTAAGTAAAATATAAAAATTCAGCAAACAAACATAATATGAAAAAATATTTTAAATGGTAGGCCTACTTACAAATTTCAGAAACTCTTGGAGGAAGGCTGGTTTGAAATCTTGATAAACACTTAACTAAAATGAATTCACAAAGATAAAATATGAAATAAATTTAAAAGTTTCTTGAATACAGTAAATACTATTTACATATATGTTCAACATTTGGTTTCTTCTTTCTGTTAAAAAATGCAGTCTGGGAGCAGCAGACGACGTGGCGCCCAATGCCTGTATTAACCTCAACAATCATGGTGTTAAGTAATTGAATCGCTTGTTTTTTCTTTTAATAAAGCTATTTATCAAGTACTGCAACTCTTTAGCTTTCATTTGAGTTGAATTATAAACGTTTACCGCTAAATTTGCTTCCGCTACAATGAATTTGCGAGATGCCGATTAGATCGGCAGCGGGCATTTCTCGCGCAAGACGATAGGCGCCGATGTCGTCGACGGCTGGCATTTCTCGCGACGATAGGCGATGCCGATCACATCGGCAGCTGGCAGTTCTCGCGATGTAATTAAATGCCGATCTAGTCGGCTCTTGGCACCCAAAGGGTTAAATAGATTCTGTTGCTGAAGAATGATTAAAGATTTCCCTCTCATAAATCGTTCATCAAATTGAAGATGAGTATGCAATTTATTATTGGATTAATTGTTTATATCGTGCATCACAATATAAATTAGTTAAAAAATGTACATTTATATATGGTTTAGTTTAATGGTTCATTGTAATACAGTAGAATCTCTCATAACTGACTTTCTCTCAGCTGACTCCTCCCGATATCCGACCTAGTGTTTGACCATCTGTTATACACACCCGCTCTGTTGGCGAACCTGTTCACACTTGAGAGAGTGTCTCATCTACTCTACGCTTTGATTTTGAGTCACAAACTGTCAGTACAGCCATGTTTGTTGATGTGGAATGTGCTCTAACTATGCTCTTGCATGGGGCATAAAACTAAGCCTTGTTTTATGCTTTTTAACATCAATACTCTTTTCCGTTTTCCTTTATTATTTATAGTTCTTCCTGCTATTCCATCTTTTGGCTTTTCCAACCATGGCCTCGGCCCATCATGGCTGAAAATGATAATTTTTTTTGTCCAAGTCCATTCAGATAGTCAAAATATCATGTGATTATGTTACTCAGTGTTTTTGCCTAGCTCATCAAACTTTTCTGGGTGAGCTATCCCAATCGTATCTTTTTCCTCTGAAATGTGTAAATCCAACAAGGTTAAGTCAAATATAAGAGTGTGCATAGATAGAGATGATCGTTAAAACCCCCTTGGTTTCGATGTTAACCAGTCCTTTGTTCACAATTGCCCCTTTGTAATCTGACATTTTACCCACACCCTTGAGATGGCTTCTTTCCACAAGTCTCCTTGTTAAAAATTAATATCAAAGACCTATAATATCACAATTGTTTTGAAAACATAGAAAGATAAAATCATATGTTTTACAAGTATAATCTATAATTTTTTAAGCTTGTTACCAGGGAAACGAGGTTAAGTGTGTGTGGCTACCATGAAGCCAAGAGAAATTGTGGGTAAAATGGTGACTATATGCGCAAACACTGAAATAGCGGGCGTTTATCATTCTACAGGGTGTCCACATTCTGGAAAGTCAGAGGAAAATATTTAGTCATGGGAGTCAGAGAAATAGAGAAATAAGTCTGGAAATTCAGGGAAATTTGCCTGAATGATCTTGAGGAGACTTTCAAAGCTGTAGTTGGCCGTTACGCTGACAATTGTATCATTTTTTGGGAATTTTCACCATGGACAGTCATACATTTGTGCTTGAGATTTTTTGAATTATTCATCTTTTTTGTTGTAGTATGTTGATTAGTTGTTAGCTTTACAATGATAACACAGTAAATTTTATAAACTGTGCCTTGATGCTAAAGTATTTCCTGTATTTGATAGTTAAACTTTGAGGTAGTTATGAAATTTCAGCTATTTGGAAAGTGTGTAAAAAGTCAATCAATTTCTGTAAGATGGATAAGCAAGCTGTAATATTACAATCTAAAGTAACTAATCATTTTAAATACCTGTAGGCTAAGAACTTCTAGCCAGCAATCCTTTTTAGCCAAGAAAAATGTGTCAAATTGATACACCATCATGAGGAGATATAAGCTACATCTTGTCCTGAGTATTTCAAGTACATCAGAGTCAAGAAATTTGAACCAAGATACTTGTTTTCAATACCGTACTTACTTTTGATGATACCATTGTAGTCTGTTACAAGATATTTCAGTATATTCTATGATTTCACATTGCCTAGGCAGCAATATATTTTGTGAATATCGTATAAGTTATGATTAAAGTTTGTGAGTCAGGGAAATCGATGGTAAATGGTCAGTGAAAGTCAGGGAAATTAATGACAAATTTTCTGTGGACACCCTGTTCTATATTTAGTTTACTGATATCTTTGGTCTAAACCGAGTGTTTTCCACAAAATTCTAACCTCAAATAAAAGTGTATTCTGGCCGCAGGACCCTTCCTGGTGAACTACGACGAGGAGAACTGGAGGCTGGTGGGCCAGCGGGTGTCCTCGCTACCAGACTCGCTCCGGACGCAGCTGCTCCATGACTCCGCTGACCCTGGCCCTGGCCGGCCAGCTGCAGACCACCACCGCGCTCAACATGACCCTCTCCTCAAGAAGGAGCAGAGCGCTGTCGTCTGGAAGACATTCTACCCGCTGGCAGACCGGCTGAGGAAACAGTTCCAAGGGACATCCGCCTCCAAACCTCTTGATGTAAGTGGCCAAATAGATTTCATAGTTAGTCTTATTTAGGTTCATTTGCTAACTTCCAAACTACCCTTTATTTGTTGATCAACATCAGTCATACACTCTTAAGTAGATTAATCAAAAGTCCCTCCTTTTACCTCAAGTTCCTCCAATTTAATCTCCAAAATCATTTCAATAATGTTTCATTGAGATACAATCTCAGTAACGCAATTATCAAATTAGTACACCATTCAGAATATTACATTGTATTTTTTTTGTGACAAGATTTTTTTGGTGATAAGATCACTTTTTCAACTTCAAAATTTTTATAGAATTTGGGAGAGTGAAAAAAAAGAATATGCTTCTCAACATTTTCTTTCCCAACATCATTTGAATTTAAATACAGTTTATCATTCTTTGGTGCTACACATTCTTTAATTTGGCAATGCCTTGGCAGCAATATCCCTGGTCAGTACAGTTTTGTTCAATTTGTGCACATTGTTATTGTAATGCATTTTAAAGATTCAATTTGTGTTTCCATGTTAATTTAATAAATAAAGGTTTGTTGTTTGTAAGCCATATAAGCTCTTTTTTCTTGTTTTACCTTTTCCTGAGAAGTTGTGTAGCATTTGTATAATGATACATCCTGTGATCGATAAAGTTCCTGATCTTATGTGTTGGATTATTGAGAGTATACCTTTTTCTGTTTGGTGTCTTTTAAGGGAAGTAAAAATTACATCTCGGTGCAGTGCATCCTCGATATTGTAGAATCAATAACATTATTTTATTATATATTTTTCACTTGCCCATTAATTTATTGTTCACATATCAATAAATGTACAATCTCATTGAATCCTTCAAATGGTTTAATAGCAACCTAATGCAGGCCTTTAGCATTAACTAACTTTTCAGAAACCAGTTTGTATGTCTCTGTGATTTTAAAACAAAAAGTCCTTATCTATAGAGTTGTACATTCCGTTATACCTTACAGGAGTACATCGTGGCGTTGGTGACTCCGGTGCTGGAAGCTCTCGGGGAGGAGACTGACAAGAGTCCCATCTGGCGGACAGACTTCCGCACCAAGACCCGCCACCTGTTGTGCGCCGCCGGCCACCCCACGTGCGTGGAGCACGCGCAGGCCCACTACGCCAAGTGGATCAGCAGTCAGTCGCCAGACAGCGGCATGCCGTTAGTAGCTCATCTGCACCGTCGTCAATCCACTAGTTTTCTGTTGTCTAGTTTTGGGACAAAAGTCCCATTTTCAAATCAACGTCAAGAAGTTGTCAATCACTATGTCGTTATATTGAGGTTACACATGTAACACAAACAAATTTACATAGGTAACAGAGATAGACATTCAATAATAAGAAAAATAAATCTAGACAAATATTTTTTGTGACGTCTGTGTGTTACATTTGTAAATGTGATTTTAACATCAAGAAACAACACTGTGCTCAACAACTTATTTACGTGGTTTTGAAAATGGGACTTAAGTCCCAAAACTAGTCAACTATAAAACTAGTGGATTGATAATGGTTCAGGTATTGTAACCTATTTATTTGAGTGGCAAATCAATCCAGGAGGCAAATAATTCATGAATAAATTAGTCTAAAAATTTCATGATCAAGCCGGGTTGCAGTTGAAAACTGGTACAGTAGGGTCCCTCTAAGCCAAACTAATTTGACTAAAGACTGTTCAATTTAGAGAAATAATCAAAGTAGGAGGATTTTGAGAATAATATTAATGCTTTGACGTGTTAAAATGTAAATAAGTCTTGCAGGGCTGCCCTGAGGGTAATAGGCGCCCGTGGTCAAGATTTTGATCTGCGCCCCCTAAATTAATTGTTAAATTACAGTCAGACGCATTAAATTAGGTGCATGGCTAAATTTTCAATGCTGTTAGTTTGAATAAACTAAGTAGACAAATTCACTTGTACCATTGACTATGTACACTAACGTGAGAAGACTTCTCATAGCATAGGCGTGCGTGAATCCTATTGACTGTGGTGCAATCTCGTGCGGCGTACATGGAAGTACACGTAACATATGATAGATAAATCAGTATTACCACTCTTCTCAACCAAGGATGAAAAATTTTATAACTGAGAGTTATGTTTATGTTTTGGTAAAGTGTTTTTGCAGCACTGTAAATTCAGCTGAATAATAACAACATCGAAGGCAGCGACTCTGGTGCCGCGTACACCGAACTTTCAAATTTTTGCCTCAAACTAAATGCATTGGATGAGAGGTCTATTCACGTTAGTGTACATAGTTAATGCTTGTACTATAAAGCATTGTTGACACACCCATTTGTTGACAACAAAATGATCTGGGTCTGGGTAGCGGCAGGGCCTACGGAACCTAACGGTAAAGTCATAGATTTTTGGTCAAGTGACCAGATGCGGCCGAATTTCAGCCAATCCTCTAATTATACTATAATTATAATTCTCAATTAGGTAGTGGGGGTAAGTATGCAGGCCTGTTGTTTCGTGGGCCCTGATCAAGCGCTCGAGCCATTTTTTCAGTTCATAAAATCAGCTGACCAGTAGGCCTACATGCAGTCAAATGCTACGCTATCATCATTCACTTCCACTCTTCCACTTGCATTGTAAAAAAAAGGTTTTTAGTTATAATAAATTAGTCACTACTCATTTCTGACTAGCCTAAATGTTTTAAATTTTAATTTGAACTAATAAAAAAATTATTACTGAACCATTTGTTTCTAAAATATTTATTGATGCATTTTTTACAATTTTTGTAAAGTGTTTGAGCCGTTATAAAACGGGGATTTTGCCTCGGCCGCGTTCCCTCTTGGCCGTGGCGCCCAGGGCAACTGTCTCGGTCGCCCTGCCCTCGGGGCGGCCCTGAAGTCTTGACATTTGTATGTTTTAGCTCTACATTGTATTTTTTGGCTAGTGAACAGGTTCAGTGCATGAAAGGATTTGTAAGGAATTGTCTATTCATGGCCGTGTCGAGTGACGATTTTATAAAAGTTAAACTGATAACCCCACTCTACTACCACCACAAGTGAATAAAATCTTTACATGTACTGGCTAGTATTTAGGCTATGTCTTGTGAAATGTAAAATTTAGCTATTAAAAAAAGTCAAAGAATGGATTGAATTTTTGTTTATCAAAGAATTTTCTAATACTCTCATGATTTTGGTTTTATTATTTGTTCCAGGTTGGCAGGTAGCCTGTTATGTTCAGTGTTCTCTCACGGGACCCCAGAGGAATGGGAGTTTGGAATCCAAAGACTACTCAACTTCCCAGCAAACCGATCCAGCCTGGAAAGAAGTTTCCTTCTCAAATCATTGGCTGGTTGCTCTCGTGAACCGGACCAGTACGAAAGGTCGGTTGATACAGTTAATAGTTGACTTCTATCTCTTGCTTTTTGTATGTCTGAGAAAGTCTTTCGCTCCATTGCATAAAAAACAGCATTTTCATCATTAAAAGTTTGTCTTCAATCAAACTTGGCAGTAATAAAAAAATTGTATGAGGGAAGAAATGCAATCTTAAGATTCAAGTAATGAAAAGCAATTTCAATTCCTCAAAATAATGAAAATAAAAATTATAGTGATAGAAACAAATCATATCTACTTCTTTATAATTAAAAATATTCATTGTGATTTCACACTGACATTTTCTGAGTTCCATTTACATTTGATGGTGATTTTCCAACAATGGTTATTTTATCTATTAGCTTAAAAATCAGAAAATTGACACATACGATGCTGTTAAAACAATTATCATATTGGAAAATATATCAAAGCCACAGATTATCGTATATCAAATCATTTTTATTTGCCTTTACCCTTGTACAAGTATCATCATTGTCAGAGTTACAGTTGGCAACATTTCCGGCCAAGTCAACATTAAATTTATCAAAGAATAATATTTCACTTAAGACTAAGTTTAAATAATTATGTGCATGTAATGTTTCCTGAAAAGTTATATAAATTATTAAAGAACATGTTCAAGTGAAAGAAACTCTTCTATTTTATAAAATATCTTTTTCAGGAGCCAACTATACATTTTTTTAAAATCCCAAATAAATTTCCCATGGAATATACAAGATCGTAATTTTTTTTTGATATTCCTTTGGCACTCCCTTAAAATAAATTGTTTTCTGTAAAGGCTATCTGATAAAAAAATGCAGAATTAATTCTCAATAGTCTTTCTTCTTACTGACCTTTGGTTTTATCAACTATTCATAATTCAAATCAAATCCTTTATTATTACATAATGTTACACAGTTATTGTTGTAGCACAGCTGCAGTAACAAATGTTAGATTTAAAGATGTAATCATAGGAAATAGTATCCTTCCCAATTAAGTAATAACAATAATCACAACAAAACCATTTCTGTAAACAGCTCTCACTTTTAGGCCGTAATTGCCTTATCCCTGGTTGATATGATGGCACATTCACTAATGGAGCAATTATGACTCATGCCTCATAGGAGTTGATAGGAATTCAGCAATTGATCTAAAAGGAAATCAAAAGCTCAGATTTTTCATGCTGTGGCTAAATTATTTATACTGACAGGGACGATTTCTAATTCAGTTCAATGACTGAAAATTAAGTATTGTATTATTTGAACGGTTTTACAGGGTTCTCAACGTCACCCTACTGCAGGATGTAACCAACCAGACATTCTCAGAAGCAGACAAGTTTGCGACTCTGACTGCCATGTCTGAAGACGTCACAGGATGCACAGCGCTCTTCAACTTCCTCAATGAAAACTGGAAGATCCTTAAGAAACGGCAAGTTAAATTCTTTAGTTAAAAAATTGGGATATTTTGAAAAATCTGTTATAGTTTCAATATCTTCATGTCATGGTTTAAACTCTTCCTTTATATCAGGGGTGCCAAACTGTAAACAACTGTTCGTAAATCATCTACACTACACTCTCGTTTATCCAACTCGGTGACATCGGAACTCCGCTTCATCGGAAGTGATAATCGGGATTAAAAAAAATTTTTTTCTTACAAAAAATAATTTTTACATTTTAGTGTCTCAATCTCTAATTTGTTATACCCGCAATACAGTAATGTATCATATGTTGCATCACTTGTCACCAGACGCTTTTCATAATCTACTTTCTTTGATGTGATTCACAAGGCAGTGTTCGCAAGGTATGGAAAGACGAAGAGGAAGGAAGTAAACATCCGCTTCCTAAACCGTCTTTCTATCTTGCAAGTGCACCTGTGTTATGTGGAATGTCAATTGTCTATTTTGAATAATGAGTGAAAAACAGAATAAAGTTTGTGCGTTTATGGAGGATAAGTTTAAAGCTATTAAATGAATCGACAACGGTGGGTTAGAAAACATAATGCTATGGAATATGGATTGGGGATAGTGTGGGGATCTTTATTTCCCACTATGTTTTTTATTCCTATAAGTTTATTTTTATCATGTTACTTCAAAGTTTCAGTATCTTATTTGTAGTAAATCTCGTGTTTAATAACACAAACAATAGGGAATACAACTATAAATTGTTGACAGAAACGGCGAAATAATGACTCACTATGGACTCGGGTTCTTTGGAATTTTTCAACATCTGAACTGGTTTTTCACATTAGTTCTGATGAACAAGAGTGCACTGTAGTAGTATTCAGTACATATTATAATCACTTTGCATTTGTTCAAATTTAGAACTCCCATCTATTATGCAAATGTATGCATAAAAAAAATTGTTACCCGTCCCACGTTTGAGATCATGGAGACAAAAAATCTTTAACAGTAAAACAAAAAAAAGTGTTTTACTATACAAGGCATGTTTTGGTGTTTGATCCTGGTCTTCTATTATGTTTGTCATGATTATTAAATGTATAGTGTTGTTACAGCCTGTCCCCGAACCTATGGGAATACCTGATTCAAGTGGCCCTGGGGCGCTTCCGCACTGAGGAGGGCTTAAGCATGGTGAGAGTAACTAGAATTGTTAGGGTAAGGTCATGGTTAATTTATCTGATAAATAAGCCATGAATGGAGCCATACACTGAATCGATTAACTAAAATATTCCTGAGTTCGGTAATAAATGTTTTAAACAAAAATCATAAAAAATTTACAAGTTGACTTTTTGCACAATTATAATACTCATTAGTAATCTTAATCCTCTTTATAGGAGTTTATGCAACATTTGCCTTTAAGTCACAAGTGAGATATAAGTTATAACAAAAATACTTCATCTACAGTCAATTTAAATTTGGTATATCACTGTAATAAACATGTCGAAAATTTATAGGTTATACGTCACCCTTCCTAAACGTAGCCACCCGATGTCGCTCGACCTAATCACTGTCCATACTCACATATGATCACACTCTTGCACACAGAGAAACTAATACATGAAATGTAATGAAACAGCTGATGTGGGAATTGCGTAATTTTTATCAAAACACTTTGTCAAATGCTGAGGTTTTGTTGGTCTGGAACCTGTATTTTAATGTGAAACCTATACATTTAAGACCTCATTATGCAATGGGTTTGAATTTGGTTTAATAATGAACCAAATTAACAAGATGACTGTAGTGCCACAGGTGAACTACATCACACAAGAGCAATGGTGTCAGTTTCTGCAACATCTGTGGATGTCACCACAAAGTTTTTGTTGGTTGAAAAAGTGTTAAAAAAAATTTACTCTTTGTTACCTACAAGCGTTGCCAACGCTGCAGGAAACAACAATCGTTCTTGTTTGCGTTGGAGATTTTTTTTCCCAACTATTGCTAAAATAAGGAATTTCAAAGCAAACTAGGGTAGAATTTATGGTTTTAGATTTTCCTTGATTGATAATTGTTAATTTAGTCATTATCTAATGGTTTATTATTAACTAATAATCCAAATGTAAAATAAGTGAAATGGTGTCATTGCGATGAATATTGTACCCGTGGCAAGACTACTTCATTCACTTTTTCAATCAGCTGTGTAATGGTAAATATTATAACGTAACTTGACTTCCATTTTAGTTTTGACGTTTCATATCCGGAACACAAAAAATAGCTATTCAGCAGACATTGGAAGCAGTTGTGCTTTTTCCTCTACAGACCTTGCCAAATTAACACATGATTTTACACAATAACTGTAGCACAATAATTGTAGCACAGCTGCAGTAACAGGTGATAAATGTGTAATTATAGGAAATAGTATCCTGCCCAATGAAGTAACAACATCCAACACTCATGATGCAATCTTGTGTCCATTAATTCAACTTATTAATGATGTTACTTTTAATTTCACTATTAATGCTTATTGCAACGGTCATAGATAAAAAATCTAATGTAATCTATTACACAAGTTTGAGTCTAAAGTGGTCAAATAGTTTTCAGTTAACAAGTTTGGAGACCTAATGGATGCAGTACGGAAGGCGTTTTTACAGTAGTATACTCTGAAATCTGCTATTAAGAATATATGCTGTTCCAAATAAAATAACGATAAAAATTACTTTTTATTATTATTTAAAAATATGAAAAATTAGGAAGGCATCAGTTTCACATTTTTAAAACATAGATTACCTAACTAACTTAATTAACTTCTAGTTAACTTTTTGAATTGATTTTCTAACTATTATCTTAGGACAGAAATGATAACTTTTTCAGTCTGAAATCCAGACCAGGCGTCTGCCACAGTAGTCCAGATAGTTTCCTGTTTGACAGGTGTCGGAGATGGTGCAGGAGAGGAAGGGGCAGTTTGGCAACGCTGAGGCGACGGCTGAGGAAGCTGTTGAGACTGTCAGAGCTCAGGTGAAGTGGACGGAAACAAACTCAGGACCTGTCGAGCAGTGGCTGAACCAGACCCTGTCCAAGCCCTGGCCACCACAGAGGTATTGCAACCCACTTGGCAAAGTACAAATCAAATCAAAATCACTTTTTTAAAAATTTATTTTATTTCAGAAAAAACTGATACATTCCAATAACTTCTAAAATACCAGCTACAAAAGCCAATTTTGGCTTGTCTGTAGCTTTTCATCACACTACATCGATATCACCTGTTTTCGACCCTCACTTCTACCAACAAAACACCTGTTTTGCTAGCCTAGGGCGGTAATGGAAACGTTAGCAGAGAAATCTAGAATATTAGAAGGTATTTATTAAATAACTTCTTGATTACAGTTCTTGAATAGGTAGTTAAATACAGTGAATCTAGTAGATTTGTCTTCGTCATTTTTTCAGTGTGGTCTGGCTGTAGAGTCGATTCTTGTTCTTTATTTTCCTTAAGATTTTATTTTCCATTTCGTCTATGAGGCTAGTACGGTATCCATTGGCTCGTGCAAGAAATAGCAACCATCAAAAGTATTGCACGAGCCAATGGATACCGTACTAGCCTCATAGACGAAATGGAAAATAAAATTTTAAGGAAAATAAAGAACAAGAATCGACTCTACAGCCAGACCACATTGAAAAATGACGAAGACAAATCTACTAGATTCACTGTATTTAACTACACTGGAAACGTAACACAAAAGATCGCTAATAGTTTCAAGAAATACGGAGTTTCTGTCGCCTTCAAAACACAAAACACCATGAGTGGACTGCTATACCCCAAGATTGAAGATAATAACCAATTCAACCGAGCCGGTATTTACAAAATCAGCTGTGAAGATTGCGACAACTTCTACGTTGGACAAACCGTTAATTTTATAAAAAGATTTAAGAACCACATATCAGCATGGAAGAACAACAAACCAGAAAGATCAAATGTAGCAAAACACCTTTTAGAAAATGGCCACTCCTTAAAAACCATAGAAGAAAACCTGCAAATAGTCAAGTCGTGTAGGAAAGGAAACACAATGAACGCATGGGAAGAATTATATATATTTAAAGAAAAATGTAAAAACAGGGACAAGTTGATAAACGAACAAGTGAACTTCAATTCCGGCGGAACCTACCAGAATATATTCAGGGTTGCCACAGACATTAAAAGTCAGGAAAAGTCAGGAATAGTCAGGATTTTTGGGTTTTGGTCAGGAAAAGTCAGGAAAAAGTTTGAAAAAATGCCGAAAGTCAGGAAAAAATAGGGGAAAAGTGCCAAAAGTCAGGAAAATTTGCAGTGGCACAATCCGACTTGTCTCGATTTTCGACCCCTCTCATAAATCAAAATTACTAAGTAGTGGATAATATGTATTAATTTTATACATTAATTACCTATTAATATTGTATATTTCTATTGTTTTTTCATTGTTATAATGTTAGTTTTTTTTTACTTTATTATTGGAACACGTTGTTTTATTTTTAGCCAATTTCTCCACAGGGAATATTAGCGAATTTCCCTCTAGGGAATACGCTATTACGATAATACTCATGCTAAACCTAAGGCCAGAGGACCATATTACTTTTTTGTTTTGAGGTCCATATTAGCCAAAAACACCGTTTGTACAAATTCATATACCGTATACGTATCCGTTAACACAATAAATTTTGAAAGACACCTTTTATTTCGATGAAATTTGGTAAGGTGTAAGACCGCGTTCTTCAGGTTAGGTTCGAAAACCAGGTTGATCGGACAGTCGGAACAGGGTTTTATGGTGTTTCAAAAAGGTCAAATTAGGGGTTTTGGTATTTTTCACCCTAAAAATTTTAAACCATCAATTTTCAAAGAGACCATTCAAAAGAACTTAAAAAAACAAAACAAATAATTTAGTATTTTGAATAATTTACTTAGCATCACTGGTTACAGAAAAAATTAAAAAAACAAGTTTTCCATATAATTTTTATGGGAAACCAATAAAACCTGTATATTGCTTATTTTTTCTCAATAAATATCTCAAAAGGCTGAATTAATGCTATATGTAAATAATTTTTTTTTTCTTAATTAACTAAACCATTGGAAATTCACTGAGTATTTCGCTGTGACGGGGTTATTTCGATAAAAATTTTAGCAATGGGCAACTTAGGGAATGGAGGCGATTGCATTAAAAAAATTTTCCAAAGAAAATTCACTAAAAACAAAAAAAAATCGAGTCTATTTGTAAAACCCTGCGATTCCGAAAAGTCAGGAAAAATCTCTCAGATTGGTCAGTAAAAGTCAGGAAAAGTCAGGAAAAATGGCCTCAAAAATTCTGTGGCAACCCTGATATTCCCGAACATCCGGTAGCCAATAAGATTTAAGCATGGACGCCATCTTGTTTCCCGGAACTTCCTGCGCCAATAGTACTTCAGTAGTCCGTGTTCAGCAAAGACGCCATCCTGATTCTCTCAGTCTCTGATTGGGCCTGATGATGACCGGTGTGACTGGTCGAAATCGATCGCCATTATAAGATCTTTTATATATATTTACCGTCTGTAAACATTTACAGTATAAGTGTAAATATATCGAGTAGTGTTGGAAGACGTTTTATTATTTCAACCTGAGTATTTATTAACAACAACGACAAATAACAAATCAGTGACGTAGTTAGTAGTTCAGCTGATAGCAACTGTTAAATATGTATGACGTAGATGGAAAAATAGTGCTTTTCCCTTGGAATCAGCTGTAGTCACTTACCGTTAGAGTATTAGTTTTGGTGGCCTTACCTGATGTGAAGTGGTTGCCTAGCAACCAGAAACTCAAGCAGTACATCTCGCTAGGTTAGTTGAAGTTGAGGTTATGTTTTGTTTGTGATGAACCAAAAAGAAATTTTTTCACTTATTTAGAATTTATTGAATTGTGTAGTGTGATGAAAAATATCGTTCATAACTCGGGCCGAAAGCGTTTTGCTAACCCTCGATTGTTTCAAGTTCTCGACTTCGTCTCGAACTTGAAACACGATCTCGGGGCCGGCAAAACGCCACTTTCGGCCCTTGCGACGAAATATACTATAGTGTTGTAATGTTTTCCTCTAGCACCTCTATAAATAACAGATGGCATTGTCAATACAGGCATCTTCAAATCTTAAAATTAATCATACCATCATGATAAATGAGTTTAAAAAAAGATTATCAAGCTTACAATACTTTAAATTTAGTTAAAAAATTAACACAAAGAGGTAAATTTAAAGTTTTTGTGAAAGAATTCTAGTTACTAATACAATTTTCACAAAAGAAACTCTTCTATCCTATCTTTAAATATTCCTGTAATCCTTTCCCTGATAAGGAGCAATATATTGTTTTACATCGTTTTCCTGTAGAATGCTAAGGAATCATATATATTGTTCTGCCACTGCTGTTGATACTGTGGACATAAACAAAAATATTGGTTGACTCGATGCTATTTGGAAACACCGACGATTTCATTAAATTCTCTTTACGATTGAGATACAAAGCCTCTAGTGAAAGCTTAGCCAAACAAATATTAACACGCTCGTTGCGCGGGGCGAGAATTCTCGCCCCGTGTGGCTGGCACCACGTGCGCGGGGCGGGAATTGTCGTCCTTCTCCCATGCCAACAACCTTGCTTCAGTGTGAGCCCATTTACGTACCGGAAATGACGTCATGAAATTTGACTTAAAATAGACGCCTAGACAACTTCTGATGACTTTTAAGCAACATACAACCAATTACTTAGTAACTAAACAAAATATACAAAAATGCTTCCGCAATTTTGGTACGCAATTATATTGATTTTCAGCACTCAACGTGTTAAAAAATTCTGTGTACCTGGGACAGGGACTGTATTACATGGCTCAATAGTTCATGAACCATATATCGATGAACCAATAACCTACAATTAATTTTAGCCATATTTTTATATCTTGTCTTAGAAATACTTTATTTGTTTTCGTGATATCGATTTCAAACCTTTAGATTCATCTTCAGACACTGAGCACAGTTGACTTTAAATTTTAACCCCTTAAAAGTTTACCTCTAACCGGTGACTGAAGTAGGATGTATGGACTTGAAATTAGGGGTGTGCGAATAGTGAATTTTCTGGTCGAGCCGAGCCGAGCCGAGCTGGTAATGAAATATTCGAGTTTCCAATGTGGACAAAAAACCAAGGTCAGGTGTTCTATTGTTTGGCATCCGGCGCTGGGTGAGGGATAATTTATTCAAGATAAGAGCACGCAAACAAAAACAAGTTATTGTTCATCTTTTTGTCTAAGTGGTAAAAATTTAAGAACAATAAATTGTTTTAAATGTTTAGTTACCAAATTAGTCTAATAAATTTGTCAAATAAAATGTTAATGTAACTTTATCAAAACATTTCTTGGAATGCAAATCAAATGCATTTTGAAATGTGTTGTTTTGCATAATATAACCCAAAATTACTAAGGGTCACTGAACAGCACACGAATCAAAATGATAATTACACAATGAAGTGGAAACTAATAGGACCTTTCTTTGGGCGAGGGTGTGTGAGAGTGTGTGTGTGTGTGGGTGCATGTAAGAGTGCGTGCGTGTGTGCGTGTGTTGACTCCACCAGTCAAGGTCATTAGCGTGGTCCTATTGCATCGTAAACAAACCCCGCCCCGCACCTGCCATCGTCTTGCCTCCCTAACCCTGTTTGCGATCACACAGCTCAATTATAATTGCCGTGTTTCTCTGCGTTTTTCCATTAATTAATAAATCAAATAATTGTTAGTACAGAGTTTTCTTCTTAACTCTTTTTCTTTTGTGGAATTGTTGCTTCTATTATTATTTTCAGCTCGACCACTCGAATAGTTTGGCATAACCTCGAGCCGAGCCGAATAGTGCTAGTATTCGACCACAACTATTCGACCACTCGAGTACTCGCACACCCCTACTTGAAATTGATATCATAGGAACAAATAAAGGATTGCTGAGTAAAAATTTCAAATATTACCATACAATAAGCATATGCCGATATAGGTTATGATATCTGGGAGTCAAAGCTCTCCTGAAGGTATGGAATATTTGAATACTTAATTCAGAAATACCAAAAACCAACTTAAATTGATTGTTTTAGGACTAAACAGTTAACCTAACAATAACCTAACAACTTTATCAAACAATAACCTCTCATGTTAAATGTCCCATGTATGTCCATGTTATGTATTGGCCCATTACTAATTGTTGGAAATAACTTTCCATTTGTAGTACAGTAGAGCATCAAGTATCCGGACTAATTAATGCACGTCAGTATGCAGATGATTGAAAACCAGTTAACTGATTTGGACTCGATTATAGCCTTATTCATTCTGTAACTCAACTCCTTTATTAATATATATTAATAAAAGATAATATTTTATTAATATATCACAACCTAACCAGCTAACGTAAGATTGTTGTTCTTTTATTTTGACATGAGAGGTTACGGATGCTCTGAACGCCTAAATCCTGAACTGCAATGAGCCCTACATACAGCAAAAGTTAAAACACCACACGCGGAAATTAAATAAAGTACACCAAAACCTTGCATATAGGAAAATTAAAAACTTAAATTCATCTTAGCTAGGAAATTTAATATATCTTGCTTCAGCTTGTATTAACTCTAGTTCCTGCTTTTGTTTCAGGTTCAAGTTCCAAGACATCCTCGTTCTAGCTCGCACTCGCAAGTTTGGCTAAGTTATTGTCTACAATTTTATTTCACAATAACCCCACTCACTGCTGAATATGTTAGTTAAGTAGTTTGTGTATTTATGTTTTCAGTCTTCCTAAATAATGACTTATATTTGTACATAGTGAGTGAGCGTCTTTTATAATTGTTAAATGTAAATATACAATTATTTATTTTAAAAATGGGTTTTATCACTTAATACTTCCATTCTTCTCTCCCTATATTTTAGAGAGTAAGAGTTTATTGAAATTCCACATTTTCATATTTTATTATTGAACTAGCTGTTGCCTGTCATGGCTTCGCCCGTGATTGAATGTATTATATAGGTAATAAAATCTTTTTAAAGAGCAACGAAATCTACTTCCTTAAGAATGACATTGAAAATATTGAAGTAGTGAGTGGAGCTCTGAAGGAAATTTGCAAAACCTGTTCTTAGTGAGAAAGGGTTTCTTAAATAGAAAAGACCCTGATAACCTATGAACAAATGGGAACGACCATGTCAGATTTCAACCCCGTAGGCCCTATAGTCATTTTGAAGTCATGTGGGGCGGAGCCCTAAAGAACGTCAAAAACTATATTTGCAAAACCATTTTGTAGTAAGCACCTGTTAACAAAATGGAACATCCACGTTAAATTTATACCCCCTAGGATCTATGGTAATCTTGGGGTTCTATAGGGCGGAGCCCTAAAGGAAATTTTCAAAATTATTTCTTATTGAGCACCTATGAGCAATGATACAAGGTGGTTCATGTCAAATTTCAACCCCGTAGACCCTACAGTCATTTTGAAGTCATGTGTGGTGGAGCCCTAAAGAACTTCAAAAACTATATTTACAAAACCATCTCATAGTGAGCACCTGTTAGCAAAACGGGGCATCCACGTTAAATTTATAACCCCTAGGATCTATGGTAATTTTGAGGTTCCATGGGGCGGAGCCCTAAAGGAAATTTGCAATATTATTTCTCAGTGAGCACCTATGAGCATTTGAGCAAAGAGGAACGTCCATGTCAAATTTGAACCCCGTGGACCCTAGAGTAATTTTCAAACCTGTGGGCGAAGCCCTAAAGAATTAAAAAAAAACTATATTTGCAAAACCTTTTCTTAGAAAGTAACTATTAGCAAAGAGGAATGTCCGATTCAAATTTAAACCCCGGAGGCCCTAAAGTAAGTTTGAAGTCCTTTGGGGCGGTGCCCTAAAGAACCACTTCTTTATTTTAAAAATTAGCCACTCCTTTAGTTTCTGGTGCAGATTATTGTCAGTCAGGTCTCTCAGGCAGTCCGGAAGGTGGTTCTTCAGTTTACAGCCGGCTTAGGAAGGTTTTTTCTCCCACAGAGTAGTACGGTGTACAGGGAGGACGAGCTTGGAGCCATGACGAGTGGTATAGTCATGTAGATCGTGGTTTCTTGGAGGGTTTTGTGATCTTAAAAAAATTCATAACCGTTTCTGTTTTAAATTATCTGTTTTATTTTAATATTACCATTGGGAAAAATCATTTATAATGTTATGTTTATAGAACTCGAGAATGCTGAATAAAAACAAAATATATTATGAGAGCATTTTTCTTAGAATGAATCATAAGAATTATGATTATAATTATTATGATTGAAATTGAAAAAAAGTTGAGCTATCCTATTTGTACAATAAAATTTGTCCAGTGATTTGTAGTGTATGCCGTTCACAGTTTAAAGCGATTAAACCATGATAGGAGAACCAGACATCCTTCATGTCCAATGATCTCACATTGCTTCTCCTATCTCAAGTTCCTTTAATAACGTCATCTTCAGTCAAAGATATTGTTTTCCCAAATTTGTTTCACTCTTGATCCATCATTAAAATCAGATTGATTTCAAATCTTCAGACTTAAGGTCTATTTTCAAAGTATCTTTAACAAGGGCATACTCGAAACTGAAGCTCTAGCGGATGCCTACATTTTAAGATGTCGCTTGAAGATTGAAAAAGATTGAAGGTATTGTTTTTCTTCAATCATTGATGGAAAAAAACAGAAAGAGCAAGGGCCCAAAATTGATCCATGAGTAACTTTTATGCAATTTGAATAATGTTTAAAGTTATCATTTACTTAAACGGTGTGTTGAATACGATTAGCTAAATATCTAAATGGACAGTGCTGCAAATGTGAAAATACGAAAAATAGTATAAAAAAATTGACCAGAAGGATTTCTTTACTTAGCATAATCTGGAAGACTAAGCTGTCATAATTTCCCAAGTAGTCATCATCTTGCTGGAAAACTTGTTTGCATTGTATTATGATTCATTTTAATCTCAAGTTTATTTGCAACTGCTTTTTAAAGATAAATTTTCAGTTAGTTTTCATCCCACAGTTTACCAAACAAAAGTTTAGTTCTGTATATATTTATATACTTATAGGTATTATTTCTTAGAAGTAATGAATAACTTTATTCAACAATATTACATAAACTTATCATTGTGGTGTTTGATTCTCATGGGTCTCGGCGTATTTCTCAGTACATTTGAGAGTTTCTTTGGCCAAAACCAATTCTCCTGGGGTTTTTCCTTCAATGATGCTTTATAGGTATTAGTCTGAGCTTTTGTGTTCTGAATGTAAAATTAATAGACTATTAGTAATTTCAATGAAAATATTAACTGGACACAGATTTTTGCGTTAGGGTTTAATTTTCAATCTTAGTTGCAATAAGACATTTAACCTTAAAGCTACTAAAATAAATAAATTGGAATTACCTTTTTTATTTGACTAGTCTACTTGTTGCTTGAAATCGAGCGATTTATTTTGATAAAATACCAAAGTAGGACTTAGTTCTAAATCAATGACATCTGACCAATCCAATATTGTGAATATCAGTAATCACAAAAAACTACACGTATTTACAGCTGTACATAAACAGATGTTTAAACTGTTCAACCCAAACCCAATGTTATTCTAGTGGGAAGATTTCAAATTTAATTTGTGTATAACGCCCTTAATTTATGTCCGATTTTCATAAATTTTTGGCGGAAACAACTACAGATCAAGTCCTATCCAACGGCACCAAAAAATTGAATATTGGTTGAAAATTGTAGGAGGAACTCTCAACACAAAAAAAAAACCTTAGCGTATTAAATATGGATTTTTAGACTTACTGTCACACTGGTTATACATGCTCCTCCACTGAAAACTGTACCCTCCCTCAGATTTTTCTGCAATATTAATTCAAAATTATAAATTATGTGACAACTGGCTGGCTACTTAATAATTATAAAAGGTTTATTTTGTTGTTAATTGGTTTTTTTTTTTTTTTTGCAAGTGTGAATAAATTCAATTCTTTCTCATTTGTTCACCTCAAAATCAAATGTTAGAGGTTTGGAGGCCAAAAAGTTGTGCACCTCATGAAGTTTTGTAAGTGATATTTTTTTATCTAAAGTATAGTCCTGAAAACTGGGAACTCAAACTCAAACTCAAAATATCTTTATTTACAATATGTACACATCATACATGTAAAATAGCGTCAAAAATCCTATGAACTAAGTTAAGAAAAACTCTTCTAATGAATAGATTGCAAGATCTATCAAATAATTTTTCAACATGTTTTTAAACTTAGTTAAGTTACATTCATCTTTTATGTAATGTGGCAAATGTCTTAAAAACCGAGCTCCCATATATGTGGGTTTTTTTTCATAAAATTTTAAGTTATGATGAGTTGGTATGATGGCATTCCTATTCCTTGTTTTGTACGGGTGAGGTTGAGTAGTTTCCTGGGTACAAAGATTTGATTTTCTCATTAACAATACTGTCTCATAAATATATTGTCCATAGACAGTGAGAATTCTGAGGATTTTAAAATACTCTCTTGCTGAATCATCATGTTTCAGTTTAAAGATTATTCTAATGGCCTTTTTTGTTGCTTTAAAATTTCATTTAAATTATCTTTTTTGGTAGCACCATACAAAGCTATGCCGAATGAAATATGGGAGTGTATGTGAGCATGATATATCAATTTTAATGTGTCCTTGTCGTTGAATAAAAAAGACATTTGACGTAAAGCATATATTCCTGAATTAATTTTTGAAAGAACTTTTTGTACATGTTTACTCCAGTTTAAATTTTCATCAATTTCCAATCCGAACTCGATAACTCGATAACTCGGAACTCGATAACTCGTCAGTCTGGATAACTTGGAAACCCTGACAGGACAGAACATTAAGAGAACAAAGTACGTCATTGCCGCTTGAGAATTATAGATGGCAGCAAGAAGCGTCAGCTGAGCCAAACATTTTGAGAGCGGCAATGACAATTTATGCTCGTAATACACACAACCACCATAATTGCAACAGATAAAATATTTTACTGTATATAAAATTTAATTTAGGTTAGATTTTATTTTTTCTGTTGGAACACACTGTTGACTATCAAACATAACCTCAAACTAAAAAAGGAGCAAATATGAAATGACAACAATTGTTTTGCGTACGTTTTACATTTGTGGTTATGAGATTATTTCCATGCAGTGGTAAGAAAAAAATATTTATAAATACAGGCTTGACAAGTGTGAACACACCTTATCTTTTTTTTATTAGATTTTCTGAAGAAGACAATTTCAGCACACTTTTATAAGATACAAAACTGGATTGTTTAGTTAACATTTTTATTTCACACTCATACCCTATATAAGTATGGTCTATGTTGCAGTACTTCGGGAAAGTTATAAAATTTGAGATACAAAGTCCCATTTAGTGACACCTCATTTTCAAGAGAGAGCCTGAATTGTTGTTTTACAACAATAGGGAGGGGGCCCTATTGTTGTTTTTGTTACTAGTGGATAAGGAGACCGCAGCCAAACTGCTAAGCACATTTTCTTTTAATGGGAATTTTGTACAAGTCCATAAAAGTAAAATATTAAAGGAAAGGAAAGGGTGAGAAAAGCAGACGAGCAATTGACCACTCAGGGGGCCAACTCCCGTGCTCCTGTGACAACTGATTTTCAGGTTCAAACAGGCCGTCCACGCGTCCACTCTGCCCTCTGACAGGCCACCAACTGACTACCTACTCATGTTCCTCAGCTGGGGGTTTCATAGCGGAGGTTGACATCTGGAATCCTGAACATGAGTTGATCATAAGAGGAGAAATTGTCACAGTGGATACCAAAAGACTTGCCACATGTCATAACAACTTCGTTTGCTGGACCCAACGTCAACTTCGCAACTAGTATAAACTTATTTTAAAGTTGTCCTAGGACTCCAGGACCCTGTACAATAATTGAACAGCCAACCTGGTAAGAAGCCTTCCCAGAATTGGGAGATAAATTATAACTCCTAAGGAGTAAAATTAATTATCATGTAATTTTTGTCTGATTTATATAATTAAAAATACCCTTTTTGGAGTGATATAAAATCAATAAAACACAGTTTATCAAAACATTTATTTTTTACACTAAAGTCTGAATGATATAGATTTATTTATCATATTTTTTAATGTCATTAGGAGCAAACGGAGGTTGCGTTCGTGTTGTCAATGGAGGAGCAATAACTTACAAACTGTACAAGCCAATCTAAAAGCCAATCTAAATTTGTACCAACAAATATATATATATATATATATACATTGTATATCTGTCATAACCAGCTACCATCTTAAATTTTGATCTTTATAATAGAATAATAATGAGATGTAAAGTTGTTTATGAATTGGAAAGATTTGTTGATAATTATTGAACTCAATAAATCATATAACTGCATGGCAGCAAAAAGGACCCTCCAATTAAGATTTTATGTTGAATTTTCTCTTTCATAATTACAGTAGTAATATTTCAGAAAAGCTATTGGTTCAGAGTTTGCTTGTCAGTTTTTTAATAATTTGTTATTGTATTTAACACATTTTAAAAATCATGGCCACCAAAGGAGTTGTTCATGTGAAGTTTAAACAGGAAAATCATAAAACACGGTGATAGTGTACCAATTACTAGTTACCACTAGAAAATTAGGTAATACTCTTGGGAAATATCCTTAGCTCTTGGTAGTCATTCCAAACATAGTGTGCACATAAATTAATTATCTGAACAACTAACCAAGTATTGTTTAATGGTGTGGTTTACATGCATTATCTCATAAACTTCTTCTCCTTCAACTTGTGGAGAGAACATTGCGAATTTCATAATAAAAAGTTACATCGGTGATGTTACTCTTTATGGCAGAGATATAAAATGTATAACATCAAGTTTAAGGTCAAGATCAAGGTCCAAGACCTCTGGAGTGGTTATTTAACAATTGTTAATTGTTAACATCATTAACTGGATGTTATTATCTCTTGTTATTGTTTGTAATGGTTAGTATTAGCTATTTTCCCTGCATTTTTCATGTTAATTATTATTTGATATTATTTATTGTGAATTTATTGATATATTCATTTAAAAAGCTGTTCTTATTGTATATGTTATGTTACATTACTATTTTATTAAATGAATGATGAATGAATCTATGCTAGATGTATAATTTATTGTTTGCATACAGAATTCTGGTTGCGTTTTTCAGTTTGACAACATTGAGTTTCTTTGACGCCATTGCATTTCTCTATATTATGTTAATCAAGAATTTGTCTATTGTCTATTGCATGTTAATTTGGCAACTTCTCAATTGTTCAATATTTTGTCAAATGATAGTTAGTAAACGTAACTAAAAATTAATAAAAATAACTTTCAATAACGAACTGTAAATTTCAACAAATCAGTTTGATATTTTTGCTTTTTTATTCTGATCATTTGTTAAAAATTAGTTTAATTATTAACTTAGCACAACACTATGTCTAAAAATAAATTTAATTTCCCATGAGCTTAAATCTCTCGTATCACCGGAGTACCTAGTTCTGGCCTATCATGGTCTATTCCACTGCCATATGAGCTATGATGTAATCCTTTGGGGTCATGCCAGTAATGCAAGACGGGTGTTACTCATGCAGAAGACCGCAGTGAGAATAATGACATCAAGTGGCAATAGGGATCACTGTAGGCCGCTCTTTGAACATCTTGGCATCCTCACTATATACAGCCAATTTATCCTGGACTGTCTTATTTTGGTAAGGTCAGATCCCAAGCTTGGCAGGTGCCTAAGAGAGCAGTGCCATAGGTACAATCTGGGCTCAGGGAGAAATATGTCCCAAGATGTAGATTAGACAAGACAGACAACTCCTACCCTGTGTTGGCCTACAAGCTTTATAATAAGTTGCCAAATGAAGTAAGGGAGCTAGAACCCACACCCTTCAAGAACAGGCTTAAGAAGTGGCTTAGGAGGAAATGTTTCTACTCAGTTGAGGAGTATTTCACCACAAATATGGACATTTGATTCGGCCGCCACCAAATGACTAAATCAACATATATACATATATACATATCAACTAACATATACATCTTATATAGGCTACATATTAACATATATACATATCAACATATATATTGTAAATATTAGTTTTAGTGAAAAGTTTAGTTATTGACAAGATCCATCCAGACAACTGGTCTACGATCGCTTGGATATGTTAATGTATCATGTATATATACATATATACCATGTATCATATTGTATACTGTTGGTATATTTTTTTTATTAAAATTAAATTTCTCCCATCATTAAATTTAAATTTGTAGGCCTGATAAGGGCAATCTAATCATGTTGAAGATTAGAATAAATTAGAAAATGGAGGCCTTGTTTTAAAAGTTTATGAAATCATCTATTTTGCAAAGGAGTTCCTTTTTAAAATTAAGTTATTATTATTAATATTATTTTTTTATTCCTGTCTTAAACGAATAGGTTTTCATTACCATCTAATTGATTTGTTTTGTAATATGTTGGATGATTGAAAACAGACTTAAAAATTTAATAAAAAGATCTTTCAATAAAAAATACACACATTTTATGCTTGTCTATAATAATTAATTGTTGTTCCTTACAGTCTGTACCACATTGAAATTTTTTAAATTTGCAGAACTTTCCCATAAAACATGTTTTTTATGTAGTAGGCATTTATGATCTGCCCTACTTCTATGAAATTTAATATTTCAGAGACTAATTTAAACTTCATAGTTTTGAATTTTTCCTTACTCTCATCATCAGGTCTACAAAACGCTATTTCGCCATGTAAGATATCTCAGCTTTGCTCATTGTCTGCCTTATTAACTAACTACATGTCCATCAAGGAAGCGACAATGTTATTTTTCTCATTTTCCTTTTGTTCACGACATAGAGTCTCATAAAGGCTAATGTCGCGTCAACTTTGTATTCATTATTTTGTCACCGGCTTAACAAATGCCACACTTTTTAGTATTCAGGCTCTTTTTTAAGGATATAATATTTAAAAGAAAAAAATTTGGAACTTAATGGTTTCCCAGTTTGTGAACAGTTCTTATATATGCCTACTTTTATAATTTTGTTCTTTTTGTGCTCCTGCTATTCTGTTGTTTTAATGAATGTTAAAATTAGTATTTGATGCATCGTGTTCTATGAGCAAGTCCTAAAGTATAACTTAGAATAGAATAGAATAGAATATATTTTATATTTCTGAACAACAAGACATGTAATACAAACAGAAACTCAAAACAATATTTATCTCCCATATACGTGTAATATAAACAGTTTCTTAATTTATTTTCCAGGAACAAAATATTTCAGTTTTAAACTAAATAGTGTACTGAATATTAAATACAAAAAATATACAGGCATGTATAAAAAATACCTTCGTCGCAGCAGACCTGCGTACTCGGCGAATTTCCAATGGAATTTCAGATTATTTACTTAGCATCGTTCACGTCCTGAATTTTTCACTACAGTAGAGTAGGTTATACAATAGTTTTTATTCTTTAAAAGCTGTTTTAATAATAAAATACGTGTTTTATAATCTTTTTTGTGTGATTAACATTTACCCTGATATTCATCCTGTAATCCAGAATATTTCATAATCCGGCACATGTCAAGTCCCGGACATGCCAGATTAGAGGAAGTTTACTATAATTCAATTTAAATATTATGTTCACACAATGATATAATATCCACAATCAAACAAAACTGTGCTACTGAAAACTAGAATGCAATGCACAAGTACCAGGAGAACTAGAATCTTTAGCTATTTTAAATGTTAGAATTTTTAGCTATATTATGTTTTACAACAATGTGATAATTTTCTAGCATGATTGTGCTAGTTGTTTGTGCCGGGCCACCTATTAACAAAACCTTTCTGTAATATTAACCATATTGACCTCTCATACAACAGGGGAATTCCGGGCGAGTTTGTTAAAGAAATTACTGTGTGAAGCCTCACATTTTATCAAGTTATGACTGTAAATACCCATAAGGGATCGTCCATAAATAACGTCATCTGAAAACAGGGGGGAGGGTCCAGATTGAAAATGACGGTAAGGTGACGTGCAAGGGGGGGGGGGTGGGCTTTGATATGACGTCATTTTAAATATAATGTTTTATATCAAATTTTAACAGTAAAACAACGATAAATTTTAACACAACTCAACTATTGTAAAATAATTATCTATAAAATACATTAGACTATTTTAAGGAGTTGTTTTATAGTTTATTTGTCCATTGAGAAAGTAATTTTGTCTTTATTTCTAAAGTAAATTCAGAATTGATTGGTATTTTTTTAGTTTATCATATAGCGTTTAAAAAGCATTATTTTTACTTAAAACGGAGGTTTGTTAAAAATGACGTCATTTTTCCTAGAGGGGGGGGGGGGGGTCAGACAAATTATGATGGTAGGATGATCTTAGGGAGGGGAAGTCCAAAAATGGCCAATAAGCGATGACGTAATTTATGGATGGCCGCTAAGCGAGAAAACAAGTTTTGTGAATTTCCCATGATAATAACATTTCTGGATTTTCTATTTTTGTGATGGGGCGGTAGTTGATACATGTTAAATCGGTGAAAAAGTTGAATTTTCATTTGGTAGTGTAAATAGTTTTTCCATCATTCTGGAAAAGATCCAAACATGCTTATGATGGTTTTATAATGTACATCGTGGGGGTTTTCGATCGCCTAGAATTTCCGCCTCGGCTATCCTCTTGAAGCTCGATTTGTACACTCTACTAAGACCTTTAATATGATGTATTTCTTTACAACTAATTTGACTTCTTGCTCAAAATAAAGCAAGAAGGAGAAGGATCCAATGTCGTAAAGTATAGTGTAATGTAGTACGATACTTGGATGTGTTATAATTTTATTTTAAACCATTTAATGTAGATGAATGAATATTCACCCTGAATGAGATGCAATATAAGTAGTGTAAATAGGTAGCCAACGATGGTTTAAAAGTTTATTTTTTAAGCCAACTATATAAAAGTAACAATAGTTTAGTAAATTTCACTGCAGTGTTCCAAAGTTTTGGATGAACATCAATGGAATATTCTCTGACCGTATGTTGTTGTTAATTTGAATTTTACGCCACAAATTAACCATGCAATATCAGCTAACCCACCCATTGTCTTCCTTATTTCACATGTCCATCGAGGAAGAGACGACAGCATTTTTCTCATTTTCCTTTTATTTACAAAAATCACCCCGCAATATAACGACTAATGCCACGTCAACTTTGTATTCATTATTTTGTTTCCGGCTTAACAAATGCTGCTTATTTTAAGACCTTCAACATGTTTTAAGACGAGCCAGAAATTTGTGCTACTGTATTACGAAATTCGTCAATAAAAATTGTGGGACCACCAAAGAAAACTTTTTTCCTTTTACTTCCAGTGTTGTCCTGTTGATCCAACATTAGGACCAGTCTAAATCCTCTTCAGCAAGAGCCAAGTGATGGGATCAGGTTTTACTATTAAAACATTTATCAGGTATTTTTATTAAAAAAAATAATTAAAAACACCATCAAATTGGTAAATTTGTCTATATTCGTATTTTGAGTTTAAGTAGCCCTTGGATGGGTTATGTACTAGAAATAATGAAAAATGATTGCCAGAAAACCTCCGTCTCAAGCGCTCTTCTCTGGGCTGCCCACCGTTTACATGTGAAGAACGTTTCATCGCGGGAAGAGTCCCCATATCGACAAGCTGCACTATCGACTTTGCCCATCTTATGGCGGTAGGCGCGGAATAATCCATGCCCAGTAAGGAGCTGCGTGGTGAGGTCAATTTCAACGAATGTTTCTTACCAATTAATAAAATTGTGTCACAATTTCTCACTAAGAAATATTATGTATTTTTTGTTTTAAGTAATTTAATTTATCTGTTGGGAACATAGGCGTCATTTCAGCATTCTGATTGGGGGGGGGGGGCAAGATTTTCATAATGTCATACCCCCTCCCCCTTCCTACAAATAGGCCAAACATCTTAAATTTCCCTAAAAACTGTCAATAAAAACTAATTAAGTTTACATTGCGACACTAAGCTGTCCATAAACTGGGAACTTATAATATTATCTCACAAACCCATGAAAACGAATGCATGTAATGCATGTAAAAATTTTACTATATGACATGTTTCTATGTAGAAGGTTTCTCCAGAAACTACCAGTGGTTACTGTGATGAAAAACACCTTATGTAAGAAATTCAATGGATTTAATTGGTTAATGTATGCCATCGTTGAAATTAAAATACAAAAAAAGCATTGTTTTTATAACTATTTAGCTATTTTTATTGTATATTATTTACAACTCAAAAATTTTACAGTCGGATATATAGACTAAAACTCCATAGGCCTACATGGTAAAACAGATTGTTATATCTTTATCAAAAATTATTTTTTGACAAAACACCTTTGCAGTCTGCCGTATAATGCAGCACAAAAATTTCATTTAACTATTGTTGGTTAGTACAGCCACGGTATACACATTGGACTTTACATCATTACCTAAATTGCTATTGAGGACAAGAAAGGGAAAAATAACTAATAAAAAAAGATAAGTAATGATTTACAAAAACATCTATATATATATTTAATACGTGATACAGGTTTTTGTACAAGAACTCCTCCCACAGTTTTCAACAGGCTTTAATGATTTTAGTGCCATTGGATAGAGCTCGGCGTGAAGTTGTTTCTAAAGTAAATTGTTAAATTATCCATTTAAAAAGAGAGGTCCTACAAGCCCTTAAAGTTCGTAATTTTCCCATTTGATTACCCATCTTGATTTTCAAGTAAACAGCTGTAAAGTGGAAACATTGGACATCAGCGAAAGTACTATTTCTACCTTTTCACACAAAAGAGGTTATGTTTAACCAGGGCAAGGCTCCGCTCTACCTCTCGCGGTCGAAGCGCTAGGCGAGTTTGATGGCTGCAGAGGTTTACGGGAATCGTGTTTTAAAATAAACTGATTAAGATAGAGATTGACTCTTAACTTTTTCCAAAAGAAGAAAGGCATATCTCGTCTTCTCTGGTTTTAGAATTTTTAAATAAAATTTCTAATTTCAGCTATAACCGTCTAATAAAATCATCTGTTTTTCTCGATTTCAAACTAGTTTTGATGAAATAATTTCCAAAGTGTAACAGAGGAAATTTAGCACCGTCATTGTTCTTTAATATGACACCTTTAATAGGACCTTATAGCTCTAGACAGCATGTAGCAAAAGATAACACGATTCTAAAAAATAACCATGCATTTGCATCGAGAAAAACAGATGATTTTTAGACAATTATAGCTGAAATTAGAAATTTTATTAAAAAATTCTAAAACCAGAGAAGACGAGATCCGTCTTTTAACTTTTAGAAAAACTTAAGAGCCAATCTCTATCTTGATGAGTTAATTTTAAAACACGATTCCCATAAACCACTGCAGCCAAAACTCGCCTAGCGCTACGGACGCGGCCGCGAGGCAGCATTTGGGCTCAGGTAGACAGGAACCTTAAGTATGTATGCATGCGGAAGATATTAAGAACAAAGTTGTGGGCGTTTCACAAATTGACACTGAGTGGTCTCAAATGAAAGGTTATGGCCGCGGGACTAGAGAAAAATAGCGGAATGTCCAAAAAGCTATGTAGATATGAATGCATTTTAGTTAACCAATAAATTAAAAAATGTACATTACAACACTGAGCAAAATTATTTTACATATGTCAGGATTTTAAACGACTGTCCTGGCGCTCTAGCCTCTTGAGCCACTTGAACTATATTACAAATGGGTTAATGGTTAGTAAATTTAATTTTAATATTAAAATTAAATCTTTATAGATAGGCCTTTCCTGTACTATAACATCACAGTACTTATACATTCACAACTCTGCTTTCACTGGTGCACATGAAAGTTTTGCTTTTCAAAATTTTTTAACTTGCACGTTAATTTAATGGTATAGCAACAATGGAAGAAGGACTGCCATACTATCATGTCCTGATTAATTAACATTCAAATCATATGGGAAAATGACATTTTTACGCTATTACTACAAAACCAAAAGAGATACGGCATTAGTGTAAATTACAAAGTTGCTCAGTTCAACGAGAGCTTCAAGATGATATACAAAATGACTTGGGTTAGCTTTTGAAATTTTTGAGTTTTGTTTATGTAAACATTTTCAAAAATATAAAATTTTGGATATTTTAATTTTTAAATAAATGTGATCTTGTAGCATATCATTGTAAAGCTTAGCTGATTTTAAATAAGTATTTAGAATCAGAAGTCATTTATGACTAATAATAAACGAATTACAGGCAGGGTATTCCGTAAATTTTTGGTAGATTTTGGCTACAAAAATCGACGCCATTTTAAATCGAATAAAGATAACTGAATTCTGTTTTCACCAAAATGTTTCTATTAAATAGACCTTTCTAATGATGTATAATATGACATATGTTTGTATTTGAAATTTCCAAGATTCGAACCTGAGACCCCCAGTTTTTGGTACAGCTTGTATTTATACAACGTTAAAAACATTTTTAAATTATTACTTTGGGTCAATTTAGTGGGAAATAGTTTTGTTTGAAGGATGTAGGGCAAAGCGTTTGTCTGTAATCCATTTAGGACACCTTACGAAATACACCCTGTATTTAATTTGTTTTCATTACTAAACTCTCTAAAAATTATCATTAATCTATTTTTAGACGATCAACCAAAATTAGCCTTCTTATTTATTGTTTCAAACAACATGGTACGGTATTAAAAAACAGAATATCATTTTTCTAATTTCTTTTTAGAGACGGCAGCGGCTATTGATGTTAATTCCTTAAAAATTTGTCATTTTTTCCTTAGAAAGTGAACATGTGTTAAATTTCAACCTGTTGCCTTATGTAGTTGTAAGAAGTGGAATTTTATAGATTTACAAACTGTTTACCGATCACAATGCTTATATAATTATCACGATTGTGTTGTTCTGATCCAGAAGAATATTTAGTGATGAAACTAGAATTCATCACTAGCGGTTAATTAGATTTAGTATATCATTCACTGATAAATGAGTTCGGCTCATCCTAAGTGCTGCGTTCCAATCATAGAACTATAAACATGGAACGCTGACTGAGTGCAACGAAAAAAGTCCGGCGCGGCGGCGCGCCGCTACCCCCACCCAAGGTCGGGACGCCCGGGCGCTTTGGTCCACACAATGGGCACGACGCGTTTTTTAGTACTTTCGGCTCAATTTAAACGTAATTGATTGGTTTAAACGACCAAAACCAAATTTCTTTGCATGAAGGGATGTATGGAGCAATAACTGATGCACATATATTTAGTAAATATGATTTATTAATAAGTAAAACAAACAAAAGAAGTTTTACTGAACGAAAACTACACATTCTTAAATAAAACAAGTTTGTTTAGTTTCTGTCTAATACCTAACTTTGATTTATTTATAGACAAATTTCTTTTCTCCGGCATATGAAAAGCAAACAGTATTGAAAAAAGACAGAACAGATTAATTTTATAAATCTTAATTCATGGCATTCACCAAACTCTTTATTGTTTGCGTGATGATGAGTTTTGAACATGTCTTTGAAATGAATGCAGGATTGTATTATTAATTTGTAAATCATTTAAAGCTGTAAAACCCTATATAAATTTAAACTACATTGCTTAGCGTTTTATAGGTTAAATATCGAGTTGAGTGAAACGCTGCATCGTCGTCGGTCACTCAGATTTTGCGGGAATTGTAGTTTTATGCAGTTAATTTTAACTGCAACTAAACGGGTTGCGGTTTGCACGGTTTTAGAAAACAACAGTTGACCTCGGGAGTGGGAAGATGATACAGTCGGACCGTTTTTGGCTGCTTTTCATTATTCGAGTCAGTCATGTTTATAGCTCTATGGTTCCAATACGTCTTAGGCCTACAACTAATATTTTATAGCATATGGACTTTAATTAATATTCGTTTAGTATTTTTATCAAATAATAACATTAAAATAAATATTGTTAATGGTTTTATTGGTATGCACAGATAACTACTGTAAAGTCCTGCAAACCCGGACTTCAATAATCCGGGATTCCGGATAACTCGGAGAGCCTGTCAGAGTAATTGGGTTTCAAGGAGGTAGGCGCCATGGCATCAGCCGGAGCACGATGTGGGGCTTCGTTTAAGTTTGTTTTAACATATGAGGTTTAATTGAGTTTTTAGTTATTGCATTATAAAATGAATATATTTTTAACAGCAACAACGGAAAACTCTTCGTGACTTTTCTTATGTTTACTTTTTTCATGATCACCCGGAATTTTCACAAACTCGCCTACAGCTCAATCCACATTACCCGGGTTTGCGGGATTCCCCTGTAATTACACTGGTTCGGTTCTGCAAGGGTCCAGGCCTTAGGCAGCCCCCATGACAAGCTGGAGTTTCGCACTCCTTCCGTTGGTAGATATACCTTGACAAGCTGGTGCTACGCAGATACCAAAACGGCTTCCTTTTCTATTACTTCCCCTCCTTCTACAACCCTACATTATGGTAGTTTTGCAATCGCTTAGAGGAGATCTTAAATAAGAGTGACGCTGAGTGGCTTCTGACTGTGTTGGAGGAAACACAAAATGAAACTCTTTATTATTTATAATTTTAATCGGTAAGCGACTAAGGGGTTAGACGGCGTTGTGGAAGGGAGGGGAAATAGGGCTTATTGGGGGTTACCTTCTAAGGCCTAAAATATCAAAAAAAAAAAAAAAAAAAAAAAAAAAACAGCCAAACTTTGTGGACCCAGGTTTTGTTATACCTGGACCCACCACAAAAGTACAGTAATGCATTTAATAAACATCGCTGGAGCGACATATGTGGCATTAATAATGCTTCACTAATTTTACTTTCTCCCCCTATACCATAGTATATGGAGAAAGTATTGTTTTCGTAAAACACTTCGCATTAGTTTGATGATGTATATATCCATTTTGGAGCCCCCTTTCCCCCTATAAATGTATATATTGAGAAAGTATTGGTTTCGTCAAAATTTTAAAATTTGAGTTGTTGGTAAATTTATCCGTTTTGGTGCCCTCTGAGTCCAAAAAAGTGGTTTTCGCGTGATGTCTGTGTGTGTGTGTGTCAGGATGTAAACAGAGCTAGAGGATGCCCTAATGGTCCGATTTTGGTGAAATTTGGTATGTAGGTCCAAACGCACAATAATTCCAGGCGTTTTTTTTTCTTCATTTTTTTGAATTTTTGATTTTTAAGGGTATTTTAGCCCCAAAAACCCTCAAAAATCGTGAAAAATCCAAATTTCTCAAAAACGGCTCTAACGATTTTGATTAAAATTTTGTGGTTTATTAAGCTTAAAATGGTGAATAAAATGACACCACCCACATCTCCGGGAAAATTCGGGTTCAAAAGTTATAGAGTAAAAAGTGTTTCAAAAATCAATTTTTTTGATTTTCAAAATAGCTGTTGTCTTAAAATAAATTTTACTTATCACCATTAAATCAAGCTCAAAAAACTAAATAATCCAGTATTTTAAATTATTGCTCTACGTCAAGTGGTTGCGGAGAAAATTCAATTTTTCGTTTCGCGGTAAACGCAGTACGTTGTTAAAAGTCACAGACGCACGTAGGGTCAAACGAGCGCTGCTCAGCCGGTAGCTATCCGACTGAGTCATCAAGACATTAATGTTTGAAGTTTTTAACATCTTTTTTATATTGTTGGGAGAAAGTATGTGTCAGTTAACTGATACCGTTTATTTACTGATGGACAGATTTTGTGCTGGGCTCCGGTGGCACCGATTCATGTTTGGGAGTTGTCCCTCCTCAGTCGGGGGTAGCGGAATTCTACCCCCAGGAAAAGTACCCCCATGAAAAAACGCTACGTCATTGACGTCACGAGGGGCGGAGCTTAAAGTGGCATGGAGTTTTGCTCGCGGCCGGAAAAGTGCCTCCATTTTTATAAATACATTATTATTTAATTTGGTTGCTCTAAATTAACATTATAGCAAACCAAACACCAGCCGGATTTCTACCCCCGGAATTCTACCCCCGGAATTCTACCCCCGGAGTACTACCCTCAATGGACTAGACCCGGAATTCTACCCCCAGCAAAACTACCCCCAATGGACTAGACCGGGAATCCTACACCCGGAAAAATACACAATTTCTTAAGTATTTAACAACAATTGTTATTCAGGCCTAATGTGCGTGTTCTGGTATTTAAAACATTTCTATTATAAAATAATGATATGTTAAGTTTAATACAAACTTGCCCTTCGGGTGATCTCGTTCACTAGGCCTACCCTCACTCGCCGTCAGGTTCTACAATATGCTTTAGTTTTATATTACCAATCTTCCCTTAATCCTTTACAGGCTTTTTTTATCTGTGTGTTTTATTGACATCAAATAAAATATATACATTGCCGTACCATGATATACTTTGATATTAGGTTTTTAATTTTCAGTAGCCTACCTGGGGACCGAGCATTAGCTCGGTAAACTTAAACGGCAATATTTTTTATAGTAATATAATTTTTTAGACAGTGCGCTAAGAAGCCCAGTGCTAAAAGGCTTTATTCTTGTTCAAGACGAGGTCGTTCTCTTCGCTCCCTCGCCTTTCAGCTTCCTTTTTCTGTGCTTTCTGACTGTTTCAATGTAGGGCTACGGGTGCTGCACTCTCGTGTATATTTGTTAAAACACATGTTGAATTACCGACTTTCAGGACAGTTGAATTAGGCCACTAAGCATAGCCTAAGTAGCTGCACTCTATAGGTCGCTTTTTTTTACTTGATCCTTTTCGAGAATATTGGGGTGGGGGAGAGATTTAAACTGAACAAAAAATTTAAACTCGTGACAAACATGTACGAGAATCAGATTTCCTTAAATAACGTTTTCAATTAATTATAGTGTCTTTCAGTCACTTTTATCAGCTGTTATATTTCTAATCCAAAACCCTTATGCCTTGTTTAACAGTAACAGTTCTAAAGTAAACTGATTAAGACAACTGTTACCAATAATATTGTAAAACTGATACACAAGAAATATACATGAGTGTGCAGCACCCGTAGGCCTACATTGCAACAGTGTGAAAGGTGAGTGAGCGAAGCGAACGAGTTCGTCTTGAACAAGAAATACGCCTTTTTGCACTGGGCTTTTTAGCGCACTGTCTGTAAATTATATTACTATAAAAAATATTACTGTTTAAGTTTACCAAGCTAATGCTCGGTACCCAGGTAGTTTACTGGAAATTATAAACCTAATTTTAAAGTATATCATGTTACGGTAATGTATATATTTTATATGATGTCAACAAAAACACACAGCTAAAAAAAACCTGTAAAGGATTAAGAGAAGATTGGCAATATAAAACTAAAGCATATTGTAGAACCTGATAGCGAGTGAGGGTAGTGAACGAGATCACCCGAAGGGCGAATTTTTTATTAATATAAACTTAACATATCATTATTTTATAATAAGATAATTTAAATACCAGAACATGGACATAAAATAACAATTGTTAAATACTTAAGAAATTGTGTACGTGAGAGTATTTTTCCGGATGAAGGATTCCCGGTCTAGTCAATTGGGGATAGTTTAGCTGGGGGTGGAATTCCGGGGGTAGTTTTCCTGGGGGTAGTATTCCGGGGGTAGAAATCCGGGGGTAGTTTTGCCGGGGGTAGTTTTGCTGGGGGTAGTATTCCGGGGGTAGAATTCCGGGGGTAGTTTTCCACCCGTAGTAAACTTACAAAACATGGCTTAAATTGTTCATTATAAAAATAAATTATACAAATGCTTAACCATCGAACGAAGTAGATTATAATGTATTCTCTTCAAAAGTTCGCGGCCGGAAAACTACCTCCATACCTGTGACGTCAAAATGACGTAGCGTTTTTTCATGGGGGTACTTTTCCTGGGGGTAGAATTCCGGCGCCCCCTCAGTCGCACCAGAGTAGTTGCGGGCTCTTCCTCTTCCTGACATGGCGCTACGTTGAATACCTCAATGATACCTCAATGAAAATTACTGCAACTTCACAACTTTACATACAGTGTTGTAGAAAAGGGCTTTATGAAACTAGGAATATAAACAAAAGCACTTTTTAACCACGTACCGTAGTTGCTCTTCATGTTTTATGATCCACAATAATTAAGTAGCCTATTAAATCTTAATGAAGGGCCTAAACGTAAGTTGATAGAACATAAAAATTATTAAAAAAGCATCAATTATTAAAAAAATAATACCACAAACGCCATCTGATTAGGACGACAGTTTTGAAAAGAGCACGCTAACACACGTTACATTAAAGTGGTACTGTATCTTCCTACATGATATATATATTGAAATGAAATGAAAATACTTCTTTATTGAGGCGAACATTAGGACCACATGGTTCTCTCTTACAGTTAACCTCTAAAACTAAATAAATGTTAACTTAATATAAAATATAAAATACAGTTTAACACAGAAATTAATGAGAAAAACTTTTTTCCTACCACCGCATATAAATAATTGCATTGCCACACCTGTAACCCCTATGCAAAACGGTTCTTTTCCGGTTTCTGTTCCTTTCCCGCTCTAGAGAGGCAATGATTCTTTACCGCACGCTAGATCAAACAGCAATTTTAAATCAGCTATTATTACAAACGATGCTACAGCTGTTATTCATTGTTGTCGTTTAGTAATTGCTTCTTCTTTAGTTTGAGGTTATGATTGATAGTTAAAATTATGTTCCAACAGAAAAAAATAAAAAATAATCTAAATGTCATTTTGTATACAATAAAACATTTAATATGTAACAATTATGTTGGTAGGAAAAATCTTGTGTGTATTACGAGCGCAAATAGTCATTGCCGCTCTCGAATTGTTTGGCCACACTCAGCTGACGCTTCGTGCGGCCATCTACAATTCTCGAGTGGCAATGATGTGCTTTACGCTCTTATTACACAAATAGCTATTATGATACAATTTTGCAATCTTTTAAATAATTCAGATACAAATAAAAATAAGGGGATAAAAGCAATTTAACAACACATTAATTCTACATTCATACCCCGCTGCACCTACGCTTAGCGCACACCATCCCGACAAGCCACGGTCATCCGGTAGAGGCAAGGTAGAGGTAATACTCTTTCAGCGCCACCGTCAGCCGGGATCGGAATTCTATAGATATATTCAACCTTTTGAGGGGTTCACGGAAAATTTATCGGGATATTCATCCGGGACCTTTCATAGTTCCAGTGGTGGATCTAGAACAATAAGGGGCGCTAAGAGGGGGGCTAAGAGGGGGGCTAAGAGGGGGGTCTGGGGGGGTTCGGGGGTCCTCCACCCAGGCCCGGATTAACACTTTTTGACGCCCTAGGCCGAAGGTCACAATAACGCCCCCCCCCCAAAAAAAAAACAAACAAAAACTGATTATCATTCTAATTACTTTGGCTGTTGCATAAAACCACAGAACTATTTAACGAATGAGATTATCAGCATTTTCGTAACTTTAATCCGTCGGACGTAATCCTTTTGCATAATTTAATGTACCAATGTACCATTTCACCACCATATTAATTTTAGATAGGGAATAAAATATTATATAATTGTAATACAGAAATAAATTTAATTCCATGGCAAAGGAACAAGGTCAAGGTAAACCTTAAAACAAATACGATTCATATTTAAAACATTCGATCATTAAAACAAAGATTCATATTTATGTAATTTTAAATGAAAATGTAATACCTAGGGCCCTGTGGGATCAAAAGTTTTATATTATTGATTGTTTGATTAACAAACAACAAAGTCGCCTATTCTAAACGGTTTTTTGTTAAAAATGGACGCGTTATTTCAGTGTTTTAATTTCATAAATCACTCTATAATCGTGATTTTGAGTTCACATTGTATTAAAATTTCTTTTAAAATGAAATAAAGATGAATCTTTCTCGACCAATATGAAAGACGAAGAGGATGTTTGAAATTTTAACATTAGTCTTGTGGAAATATACAAATTCAAGTTGGTTACTGCAGACTCTTGAAAGCGTAATAACCGTCCGGAGAAAACCTTCTAAAATCTAATCTTATCCTTCTAAGCCCGTTAGTAATGAGCAGCATAGTTACAGTATATTGGGACCTTACTTAGAGTAAGGCCCTGCAGAAAATATCTTTTTAGAAGTCACCTGTTGCGGCGGTCGAAAAAGAAGTTACCTCTCCTTTTTCGACCCTCGCAATACTGGGCTGAGTATTCTAAGCCAAGTGTATGTTCTAATTTGTAATAAAGTAGACGAGAACTTATTAAACATTTTCACTCTATTTTTTTTTTTTTTAAATAGGGTATACTAAATAAAAAGATAATAATAAAGTTTTTCTTATAAGACAATACCACAAATTAGGTTAGATTGCTAAAAATCTTACAATTTCATTATAAAAATACCTTATTTACTAAAAAATTCAACATGGGGGGGATAGCGACATGAACATACGGTGAGCTGCACCTAGCGGCCAACAATGGAACTACGTAGTCGAGCGCCCGCTGGCGCTAACCATAGCAGCGCTAGGCGGCAAAGCATCTGAACCGCTCGGCTACTACTATAACTGTTTAGAAACAGATATTTATCCAATAGATGTTTAAGGAGACTATGAAACGTGTTTTAATCAATATATTTCATTGGATAAATTTAGCTCATGCTAAGCGAAAGTTAAAGTATTTATTTTAACGTAATAGAATGTATTTTTGAACAATGTTTTTTAAAGTATCCAAGATTTAGATTTAAACATCTAGCAGCTGAAGTTGAAAAATAATCGTACTATTGTGGACTTTAGGTGTAGGGCAGCATGGCTCAGGTTAAGTTCGCAAACCAGTGGGCGTGACCACGGTAACGGGGTTTTATTGGACTATAAAAAATGGGATTTTGACGTTTTTTTAGATTAGTTTAAAAATAAACTTTTAGCAAATCTCCCATAACTCTCGTAAAAGCGATCCGATTGAGACCAAATTTCGTATATATGTGTAATCCTAAATTTATCGGATGAGTTTGTAAACAATTTATTTCAACCTATCGAAAGGGATAGTTTTGGGGGTTTAGTACCCCAAAATGGATTTTTTTCCGTTTTTCATAGGTAATTTTTAAAACATTTAATTTGAATTTTTACCACTGGAATAAGCTAAAACACACAATTTCGAAGTTTTGACTTATCTCCATTAGTTATAAAAAATTATATACCGAGATATTGAAAAGTCTAAAGGCAGTACATTGTATTTTGGGCCTCCACATTTTTCTTAGGGAGGATAAGGATGTTATATAGTATATGTCCATATGGACGAAATAATTTTTAAACGTCCCATTGCAGTAAACCTACATACTCTTTCCAATGGTGTTTATGGGGAAAATATAAAATCTTAAATTCCTTTTGGAAATTCGCCGAGTGCGCAGGTCTACTGCGACGAGGGAATTTATTAAACTTACCTTAAAAAAAGATTTCTTACGAAAAAGTTAGAAATTATTACTCATGTACAGTAATTGTAACATCGCATGCTAAGTAATCTGTTTTATTTTTAAATGTTGTACGACTGAAGGTCCCAGGGTAAAATCAACGAGAGTGAATAATTAAATATTTTGCAGAGTACGACTGAAGGTCCCAGGCCCGGCCTTAATTAGTGATGGGACCCTCAGTCGTCCCCTGCAACTCCAATGAAAATTTTTTGAAATTTAAATGTCCGAAATGGCAGTTTTAGATTTAATTTCTTCGCCCATAGTTGTGGAAAACAACACTAAATCGCCAGTCAATTTTTATTACGTAACAGTCCGTCCTCACGGCGTTGTACATATGATCACGGTACATTATTTGTATCATGTTGCCTTCTGGTCGGCACCGGTCTTGGCGGATTTGAAGTGATTTACTAAGATGAATTTTGTATCGAGCTTAATATTAGTTACATTTAATTTCCATGTTTACAAGGACAAACCGGAAGTATGGTGAGGGTTTATTGGGTTGATTTATTTTGTGACTTGGTTACAGTGGTTTACCTAGGACGTGTTGTTATCAGTGGGGTCTAGGGTATTCTTGGGATAATTGCTCGGCGGGTCAGCGCTAGCTCATCCTCTCTGCCACTCGCCCAGTGTCATGAGTTCGCGGTCGCGCTCCTATCAGCTGATTGTACGACTTTGGGTCTGAATTTGACCTGCTCCCGTTGGGGTGCAATAAAAATATTTTCAGGGGTACGACGGAGTGTCGTCGCCCGAAGCCCGCCGCAGCGACGACACCATGTCGTACCCTTGCTAATCCCCTCTCTCACTCTCTCTCGGCTTGGCTACCTGCATTTGGTCTGGAGGAGCCTGAGGTGTAGGTCTCCTCTCTCAACGTCGGTGGACACCCCAGATTAATTATGTGATTCTTACCGTTTAGTTTACTGGTTTAAGGGTGTCAAAACATTTGAAGGTACAGGAGACGAACTATGGATAAATTATAATTTAAAGACTAAGAAGGAGATGTAAATAAAGTGCAATCAAGAGACCAAGAAAAAAACATTTTGAATAGTTAGTGACGTTTAAAAGAAACATAATACCAATTGACAATAGAAACGGAATTCACACCGTACCGGACTGTACCGGATGTCACACCGTACCGGACTGTTCACATTACTAATAAAATGGCAAAATTGTAAGTTTAAATATTATGTTGTCAGGGATTTAAAACTTTTGTCACCAATTAAAGTTATAAATCATCAGACTTTTTTAGACCAATCTTCATAAATTTCTCCGTCTTTTTGACGGGCTGTTAGCTAGTTTTTCATACAAAAACAATGAAGTACAACATCGAAAGTTTTATTAAATTTTTAAATTCAAAGACATTATGGTCCTATGAAATTTTTGTATATGAATTTCATTTATTCAATTTTATTCTCAATAATACACATCTTACAACTACAATTCGGCTAATTTCACTCTTTTCCTACGCGAGTAAAGTGTCATTGATCTCTAGCGGTCAGCCCCCCGTCAAGCCTCCCCTATCGGGGTACGACTGAGTGTCGTCGCCCGCCTCAAGCCGCGGCGACGACACTCAGTCGTACCCCCGCAGAGTGGGGCCGCAGGTAAAATTTGCTACGACGAACCGTTGTCGTTTTACCCCTATCAGCTAGTGTATCATTGTCCTCCAAGGCTCGACTATGTGACAATGAAACATTGCATGGTACGCCATGACCAGGTACTGTTTTGTTATGCATTTCCGAAGACGTCGGTGAAGAAATATAACACGGGCCAGTTTACTGTACAATTGTTCTGTGTGGGCATTCAAGTCGATGGTCAAGAGTAAAACCGAGGAGTCTAACTTGCTCATTTTGTAAATCTGAGTTTTTCACCAGCAGTTTCGTTTTTTCCTCGTCCAGCATGAGTTTGTTAGCCTGGAACGTATATATAAAGAGGATGTTTCCCAAAAATCATTTGCAATCGAGCTCAACTGCCAAATAGGATACCTAAACTTACAAAAAATAAGGTATATTTATTTTTTTTTAACCAAGTGGTTTTTGAAAGAAATTTGAAATCAAATTTCACGCAATGTTCCGAGTGCTACGCCGGACATTGCTTACAATTTCCAAGTAGTGCATGGTTACTCTCATATGATTAAACATATCCCTTGGAAAGTCCATAATTTTATATGTTTGACGAGAATCCAATCAGGGTATTGTGCTAAAGGTCGCTCTAAACAGATAATATAGTTATTTATTTAAGGTAAAAGAAGTTGCAGTCCTAATGTTTTATGATTATAATATAGATTAATAAAAGAGCGAAGAGCGGTTCGAATACATGAGTATCAATAATGTCATTGATAAAATAATAATCCATTTAGGTCAGTTGTGGTAAATCATAGGAATTTTTTTAAAAGTTTATGAAATGGCATAATGATTGGTCGCCGGGGTTCTCCGTCTGATCTCTACCCTGAAAGATAGCCAATCATGAATGGCACTTTGGTGACAGGCGACATATCGCCACATCATGAACCCCATAAAATGTCACTCCCTGACTAATCACCATCCCCTGGAAGATCGCTACCCCATGAATTGCATTTTGGCAAGAAGTTTAAAATCACCACCCCATGAACTCCAATCATATATCACGACCCGTCTAACCACCATCCTGAACGATCGCCACTCCATGAATTGCATTTTGGCACTAGGCGTCACATCACCTTTCACCTATAAGATAAGACCTAAGAGGACAGGCATAAGGTAAGTTTCATTGTATTTATTTGTTTACATTTATTTTTATTCATGTTGTTTGGACCCTTTGTTATGAACCCCATGGAATGTCACTCTCCGTCTAATAACCACCCTGAAAAGTCACTACCCCATAGCACTTGGCGACATACCATCACAACATTTGTATTTCATTTGCAAAATTACAACAGGGTGATGTTGTTGGCGTCCGCAGCATTCCATTAAAGCTGCACGTACTCCTCGGGTGGTGCTAAACGAACAACAACTTTGGCGCCTGAATTATCACGCACGTGATCTCTTAGCTATGCCTGCTGACAGACAAAATGCAAATGGCCCTTTCCAGGGTCAATCGCCACCCCATGAATTGCATTTAAGCACCAGGTGCCACATCGTCACCCCATGAATTGAATTTTAGCACAAGGTGTCACATCGTCACCCCATGAATTGAATTTTGGCACCAGGTGCCAATCGCCACACATCGTCACCCCATGAATTGCATTTAGGCACCAGGTGCCACATCGCCACTCTATGAACCCCATTAAATGTCACTCCTCTCATAATCATCATTTTGAGGAAGGTGACAGTCTGTCGGGGTGAGGATTAGATTTATTGCCACCTCGACGTACAGGTTTATGGAACCAAGTTTGCCAAATTATTGTAATATGAGGTCATATATAATTTTACTTAAAATCATATTATTGTCATTCTCTGCAAATGTCAGCAATGACCGATACGTAGTACACATATTATTTTATTGCTTGTATTTAAAATAATTTTAATTTTAAAATTGAAATTAAATTGGTGTAGTTATTAAATAAAGATTTCCGCTTTACAGACAGTCAAATCAACAAAACAAATAAACTTCAAGTGGTGAAAAAGTATTACTAAATTATTTATTAAGTACAAAGGGAATTTGTAACCAGATAATCAGGAGGCTTCTTGCATTGTAACAATCGGGGGTGGGGGGATATAGAGGCCGAATATAACAAGGAATTTATGATTAGACGTCTTGGTCTTGCCCATTGTTGGTTATTGCCCCGGGATTTGGTTCTTCAACTTGCGGGTGACGTGGATACAATGAACATTATATACTTTGGTTTTAGGCTATTTCTGGCATCATATGTTTTTGTCCTAGTATTAACGCAAGACTTGTAATTTTGGCTCTATGACTGGTATGCATGGTCGCTGTACACAATTATTTGCATCTTATGACAATATTACACTATATGGTATGGGCTGGTCGATGAAATATATAATTTTGTTTCAAAGGCCGTGTTATGGTTTAGAAGCTGTAGTTAAAAACGAATGGATGTAATGTAAAGTAGGCCAATCCTGTACGATCTGAGAAAATTATAGAATCCAATATATATTATCTCGACTGTGTTGATAATGCATTCAGTTATGTATACAACGGTTTGTTACAATTATACAATCATAAAAATGTAGAAAGGAATAATGTTCAAATAAACAAAATATAACAAATAAGATTTATAGCTATTATACTACTGAGCTGATTTATATGGGAGTTGTACAAATAGAAACGTTTTCAGTCCTATATAAGCAGGGTTTATTTGTATTTCGAAAATATATACGTTAAATTGGTAAAAAATGAAAAATAGAATTTCCTCATGGAGATTTAACAAATAAACTTTTTCAATCCTATGGACAGTTCGTCTGAGGCTTCAATGGGACCGACCTATATGCAGTTTGTACTAAATAAAAGCTAAACATTTGTTTATTATCAGTTTTTATTTACTTTAAAGTTATGTTACTTTCTTATATTACTAAAATTGTAATTTATAAACCCTTGCAAAGAATTTATTTTCCAACCTTTCGATCGGCTGATTGTAAACACACGAGTTATTCGTCTAAATACAGTAGGACAGCCAACATTCAAGAAGGATTTGGTTTATTATGTATGGCCTGTACCTAAAACCTTAGACTATATAATTATAAGGCATTATTTTTTTATTGGAAAGAAAAAATATAATAGAGTGTTATAATATTTAAACTAGGTGGATTAAAAAGTAAACAAGTTTTGATTGTTAAATCGTTGAAAGTTACTTAATTATACAAAGCAGCTGATTAATTGTAAGGAAATAGCAATTTAAAAAGTATATTTAATACATTTTTTACACCATCTGCCTAGCGTTCAACCCACCATGACAGGCGCTGTTCAGTCGAGTAGGCCTATCCTTGGGCAACGGCTCGCTATCATTAATACATGTTATTAAACATGTTAACTCTGTTATTGGTACTAATTCACTGTATTGTTATTATTTTATACCGTTATCACTTTATTTATATTTATGAAAAGATTTTTCTATATTTATTTCATTGTTATTGGTACCAATTTGAACAACTTCTTGTCAGAGTTTTTCCTCATACTTTTGTAAGACAATAAAACTTACAAAACTATATTTTGGACTTCCTAATACCACTGGTATAGAAATAATGATAAAGTAAATTATAAATTTTACTCTAAAAGTATATTGCCATTAACTGTTTTTATCATACCTTTTTTAAATCAGGTGTAGGTAGAATCGGAATAGTAAGAAACAATTCGCTTCTCAACTTAGTTTGTTTCAACATAAAAAATAAGAAAAATCCCAAAAGGTAATTCATCTTAGCGAAAGATCTAGGCTATAAGCAGGTAACTTTAATTTTAAACACTTCTTTGAAGAAAGTAATTTTCCCAGAAAAATGGAATTCTGCCCTAGTCCGCCTAGAATAAGATTTCATCCCCTTCGCTTCCACAAGACTACAGACATATTAGTATTCTTCCTGCTCTTTCTAAAGCTCTTGAAAGAATAGGTCACACTCAAATTTAGGATATTCTTTCTCTGAATAATATTCTTAACCTTTTCCAGCCAGGCTTTCGATAGTTCCACAGTACTGTAACAATCTTGGTGAGAATCACTGATGACTTACGATTGGCTATGGATCGTAGTCAATGTACACTAATGACATTATTTGACTTTAGCAAGGCTTTTGATACTGTGAATCATGATTTACTTCTCGCTAAACTAAAAATTATAGGATTTCAAAATATTCAAATGTCATGGATGAGATCGTACGACAGAAAGTGGTGTGTGTGCCGTGACAACCTAACTTATGACTGGGGACATGTCCCATGCGGAGTTCCACAGGGTTCAATCCTTGGTCCTCTTCTTTTTACAATTAACACAAATGACATTACTTCTGTTTTACACATTGTCAAGTATCATTCTTATGCTGATGATTTAAAGATTTATGCTCATTTCAAAGTCAGCAGGTTGAATGAAGCTGTAACTAAAATGAACGCCGATATTGGCAGAATTGTTCAGTAAAAAGCAAAGAACGGACTTAGACTAAAACAGACAAAACAAAAACAATGATACTAGGACACTCATGACTCCTCAGCATAGTTGACATGAACAGTGTACCAAACATTGTTGTCAATGGAACAATTTTGCCATAATACGACAAGGCTAAAAGACTTGGTTTCAACATCACTAATACACTTGACTGAACTAATGCAGTAGTGAATACCTGTAAAATGGCATTTGCCGCTGTTCACACTCTAAAAAAGATGCATCGACTTTTGCCTCTCCACATCAAATTGAATCTGATCAAATCACTCGTCTTCCCACACATTAATTACAGCAACACTGTAATCAATGACATGAATGTGGCATTGGCCTCAAAATTACAACAGATTAAAATTTATTGCAATCGATTTTTGTAGTCTTCAACGAGATAACCACGGATAGAAAACTATTAAATATGATTGATATTAAATAAATTGTATAAAAGAAGTAAAAATTGTTTACATAATTTGGATATCAAACACGATTATACTGATTATAGAAATGGGTTTATAAATATGATCAGGGAAACAAAAAATAAATACTACAGCGAGTTATTGGTAAAGAATAGCACAACACCAAATAACAATGGGATAAAGAAATAATTTTTGAAACAAAAAAATATAACACATTTATATCATTAAGAGATTCGGCTAATTTCACTCTTTTCCTACGCGAGTAAAGTGTCATTGATCTCTAGCGGTCAGCCCCCCGTCAAGCCTCCCCTATCGGGGTACGACTGAGTGTCGTCGCCCGCCTCAAGCCGCGGCGACGACACTCAGTCGTACCCCCGCAGAGTGGGGCCGCAGGTAAAATTTGCTACGACGAACCGTTGTCGTTTTACCCCTATCAGCTAGTGTATCATTGTCCTCCAAGGCTCGACTATGTGACAATGAAACATTGCATGGTACGCCATGACCAGGTACTGTTTTGTTATGCATTTCCGAAGACGTCGGTGAAGAAATATAACACGGGCCAGTTTACTGTACAATTGTTCTGTGTGGGCATTCAAGTCGATGGTCAAGAGTAAAACCAAGGAGTCTAACTTGCTCATTTTGTAAATCTGAGTTTTTCACCAGCAGTTTCGTTTTTTCCTCGTCCAGCATGAGTTTGTTAGCCTGGAACGTATATATAAAGAGGATGTTTCCCAAAAATCATTTGCAATCGAGCTCAACTGCCAAATAGGATACCTAAACTTACAAAAAATAAGGTATATTTATTTTTTTTAACCAAGTGGTTTTTGAAAGAAATTTGAAATCAAATTTCACGCAATGTTCCGAGTGCTACGCCGGACATTGCTTACAATTTCCAAGTAGTGCATGGTTACTCTCATATGATTAAACATATCCCTTGGAAAGTCCATAATTTTATATGTTTGACGAGAATTGAATCAGGGTATTGTGCTAAAGGTCGCTCTAAACAGATAATATAGTTATTTATTTAAGGTAAAAGAAGTTGCAGTCCTAATGTTTTATGATTATAATATAGATTAATAAAAGAGCGAAGAGCGGTTCGAATACATGAGTATCAATAATGTCATTGATAAAATAATAATCCATTTAGGTCAGTTGTGGTAAATCATAGGAATTTTTTTAAAAGTTTATGAAATGGCATAATGATTGGTCGCCGGGGTTCTCCGTCTGATCTCTACCCTGAAAGATAGCCAATCATGAATGGCACTTTGGTGACAGGCGACATATCGCCACATCATGAACCCCATAAAATGTCACTCCCTGACTAATCACCATCCCCTGGAAGATCGCTACCCCATGAATTGCATTTTGGCAAGAAGTTTAAAATCACCACCCCATGAACTCCAATCATATATCACGACCCGTCTAACCACCATCCTGAACGATCGCCACTCCATGAATTGCATTTTGGCACTAGGCGTCACATCACCTTTCACCTATAAGATAAGACCTAAGAGGACAGGCATAAGGTAAGTTTCATTGTATTTATTTGTTTACATTTATTTTTATTCATGTTGTTTGGACCCTTTGTTATGAACCCCATGGAATGTCACTCTCCGTCTAATAACCACCCTGAAAAGTCACTACCCCATAGCACTTGGCGACATACCATCACAACATTTGTATTTCATTTGCAAAATTACAACAGGGTGATGTTGTTGGCGTCCGCAGCATTCCATTAAAGCTGCACGTACTCCTCGGGTGGTGCTAAACGAACAACAACTTTGGCGCCTGAATTATCACGCACGTGATCTCTTAGCTATGCCTGCTGACAGACAAAATGCAAATGGCCCTTTCCAGGGTCAATCGCCACCCCATGAATTGCATTTAAGCACCAGGTGCCACATCGTCACCCCATGAATTGAATTTTAGCACAAGGTGTCACATCGTCACCCCATGAATTGAATTTTGGCACCAGGTGCCAATCGCCACACATCGTCACCCCATGAATTGCATTTAGGCACCAGGTGCCACATCGCCACTCTATGAACCCCATTAAATGTCACTCCTCTCATAATCATCATTTTGAGGAAGGTGACAGTCTGTCGGGGTGAGGATTAGATTTATTGCCACCTCGACGTACAGGTTTATGGAACCAAGTTTGCCAAATTATTGTAATATGAGGTCATATATAATTTTACTTAAAATCATATTATTGTCATTCTCTGCAAATGTCAGCAATGACCGATACGTAGTACACATATTATTTTATTGCTTGTATTTAAAATAATTTTAATTTTAAAATTGAAATTAAATTGGTGTAGTTATTAAATAAAGATTTCCGCTTTACAGACAGTCAAATCAACAAAACAAATAAACTTCAAGTGGTGAAAAAGTATTACTAAATTATTTATTAAGTACAAAGGGAATTTGTAACCAGATAATCAGGAGGCTTCTTGCATTGTAACAATCGGGGGTGGGGGGATATAGAGGCCGAATATAACAAGGAATTTATGATTAGACGTCTTGGTCTTGCCCATTGTTGGTTATTGCCCCGGGATTTGGTTCTTCAACTTGCGGGTGACGTGGATACAATGAACATTATATACTTTGGTTTTAGGCTATTTCTGGCATCATATGTTTTTGTCCTAGTATTAACGCAAGACTTGTAATTTTGGCTCTATGACTGGTATGCATGGTCGCTGTACACAATTATTTGCATCTTATGACAATATTACACTATATGGTATGGGCTGGTCGATGAAATATATAATTTTGTTTCAAAGGCCGTGTTATGGTTTAGAAGCTGTAGTTAAAAACGAATGGATGTAATGTAAAGTAGGCCAATCCTGTACGATCTGAGAAAATTATAGAATCCAATATATATTATCTCGACTGTGTTGATAATGCATTCAGTTATGTATACAACGGTTTGTTACAATTATACAATCATAAAAATGTAGAAAGGAATAATGTTCAAATAAACAAAATATAACAAATAAGATTTATAGCTATTATACTACTGAGCTGATTTATATGGGAGTTGTACAAATAGAAACGTTTTCAGTCCTATATAAGCAGGGTTTATTTGTATTTCGAAAATATATACGTTAAATTGGTAAAAAATGAAAAATAGAATTTCCTCATGGAGATTTAACAAATAAACTTTTTCAATCCTATGGACAGTTCGTCTGAGGCTTCAATGGGACCGACCTATATGCAGTTTGTACTAAATAAAAGCTAAACATTTGTTTATTATCAGTTTTTATTTACTTTAAAGTTATGTTACTTTCTTATATTACTAAAATTGTAATTTATAAACCCTTGCAAAGAATTTATTTTCCAACCTTTCGATCGGCTGATTGTAAACACACGAGTTATTCGTCTAAATACAGTAGGACAGCCAACATTCAAGAAGGATTTGGTTTATTATGTATGGCCTGTACCTAAAACCTTAGACTATATAATTATAAGGCATTATTTTTTTATTGGAAAGAAAAAATATAATAGAGTGTTATAATATTTAAACTAGGTGGATTAAAAAGTAAACAAGTTTTGATTGTTAAATCGTTGAAAGTTACTTAATTATACAAAGCAGCTGATTAATTGTAAGGAAATAGCAATTTAAAAAGTATATTTAATACATTTTTTACACCATCTGCCTAGCGTTCAACCCACCATGACAGGCGCTGTTCAGTCGAGTAGGCCTATCCTTGGGCAACGGCTCGCTATCATTAATACATGTTATTAAATATGTTAACTCTGTTATTGGTACTAATTCACTGTATTGTTATTATTTTATACCGTTATCACTTTATTTATATTTATGAAAAGATTTTTCTATATTTATTTCATTGTTATTGGTACCAATTTGAACAACTTCTTGTCAGAGTTTTTCCTCATACTTTTGTAAGACAATAAAACTTGCAAAACTATATTTTGGACTTCCTAATACCACTGGTATAGAAATAATGATAAAGTAAATTATAAATTTTACTCTAAAAGTATATTGCCATTAACTGTTTTTATCATACCTTTTTTAAATCAGGTGTAGGTAGAATCGGAATAGTAAGAAACAATTCGCTTCTCAACTTAGTTTGTTTCAACATAAAAAATAAGAAAAATCCCAAAAGGTAATTCATCTTAGCGAAAGATCTAGGCTATAAGCAGGTAACTTTAATTTTAAACACTTCTTTGAAGAAAGTAATTTTCCCAGAAAAATGGAATTCTGCCCTAGTCCGCCTAGAATAAGATTTCATCCCCTTCGCTTCCACAAGACTACAGACATATTAGTATTCTTCCTGCTCTTTCTAAAGCTCTTGAAAGAATAGGTCACACTCAAATTTAGGATATTCTTTCTCTGAATAATATTCTTAACCTTTTCCAGCCAGGCTTTCGATAGTTCCACAGTACTGTAACAATCTTGGTGAGAATCACTGATGACTTACGATTGGCTATGGATCGTAGTCAATGTACACTAATGACATTATTTGACTTTAGCAAGGCTTTTGATACTGTGAATCATGATTTACTTCTCGCTAAACTAAAAATTATAGGATTTCAAAATATTCAAATGTCATGGATGAGATCGTACGACAGAAAGTGGTGTGTGTGCCGTGACAACCTAACTTATGACTGGGGACATGTCCCATGCGGAGTTCCACAGGGTTCAATCCTTGGTCCTCTTCTTTTTACAATTAACACAAATGACATTACTTCTGTTTTACACATTGTCAAGTATCATTCTTATGCTGATGATTTAAAGATTTATGCTCATTTCAAAGTCAGCAGGTTGAATGAAGCTGTAACTAAAATGAACGCCGATATTGGCAGAATTGTTCAGTGGAAAGCAAAGAACGGACTTAGACTAAAACAGACAAAACAAAAACAATGATACTAGGACACTCATGACTCCTCAGCATAGTTGACATGAACAGTGTACCAAACATTGTTGTCAATGGAACAATTTTGCCATAATACGACAAGGCTAAAAGACTTGGTTTCAACATCACTAATACACTTGACTGAACTAATGCAGTAGTGAATACCTGTAAAATGGTATTTGCCGCTGTTCACACTCTAAAAAAGATGCATCGACTTTTGCCTCTCCACATCAAATTGAATCTGATCAAATCACTCGTCTTCCCACACATTAATTACAGCAACACTGTAATCAATGACATGAATGTGGCATTGGCCTCAAAATTACAACAGATTAAAATTTATTGCAATCGATTTTTGTAGTCTTCAACGAGATAACCACGGATAGAAAACTATTAAATATGATTGATATTAAATAAATTGTATAAAAGAAGTAAAAATTGTTTACATAATTTGGATATCAAACACGATTATACTGATTATAGAAATGGGTTTATAAATATGATCAGGGAAACAAAAAATAAATACTACAGCGAGTTATTGGTAAAGAATAGCACAACACCAAATAACAATGGGATAAAGAAATAATTTTTGAAACAAAAAAATATAACACATTTATATCATTAAGAGATTCGGCTAATTTCACTCTTTTCCTACGCGAGTAAAGTGTCATTGATCTCTAGCGGTCAGCCCCCCGTCAAGCCTCCCCTATCGGGGTACGACTGAGTGTCGTCGCCCGCCTCAAGCCGCGGCGACGACACTCAGTCGTACCCCCGCAGAGTGGGGCCGCAGGTAAAATTTGCTACGACGAACCGTTGTCGTTTTACCCCTATCAGCTAGTGTATCATTGTCCTCCAAGGCTCGACTATGTGACAATGAAACATTGCATGGTACGCCATGACCAGGTACTGTTTTGTTATGCATTTCCGAAGACGTCGGTGAAGAAATATAACACGGGCCAGTTTACTGTACAATTGTTCTGTGTGGGCATTCAAGTCGATGGTCAAGAGTAAAACCGAGGAGTCTAACTTGCTCATTTTGTAAATCTGAGTTTTTCACCAGCAGTTTCGTTTTTTCCTCGTCCAGCATGAGTTTGTTAGCCTGGAACGTATATATAAAGAGGATGTTTCCCAAAAATCATTTGCAATCGAGCTCAACTGCCAAATAGGATACCTAAACTTACAAAAAATAAGGTATATTTATTTTTTTTAACCAAGTGGTTTTTGAAAGAAATTTGAAATCAAATTTCACGCAATGTTCCGAGTGCTACGCCGGACATTGCTTACAATTTCCAAGTAGTGCATGGTTACTCTCATATGATTAAACATATCCCTTGGAAAGTCCATAATTTTATATGTTTGACGAGAATTGAATCAGGGTATTGTGCTAAAGGTCGCTCTAAACAGATAATATAGTTATTTATTTAAGGTAAAAGAAGTTGCAGTCCTAATGTTTTATGATTATAATATAGATTAATAAAAGAGCGAAGAGCGGTTCGAATACATGAGTATCAATAATGTCATTGATAAAATAATAATCCATTTAGGTCAGTTGTGGTAAATCATAGGAATTTTTTTAAAAGTTTATGAAATGGCATAATGATTGGTCGCCGGGGTTCTCCGTCTGATCTCTACCCTGAAAGATAGCCAATCATGAATGGCACTTTGGTGACAGGCGACATATCGCCACATCATGAACCCCATAAAATGTCACTCCCTGACTAATCACCATCCCCTGGAAGATCGCTACCCCATGAATTGCATTTTGGCAAGAAGTTTAAAATCACCACCCCATGAACTCCAATCATATATCACGACCCGTCTAACCACCATCCTGAACGATCGCCACTCCATGAATTGCATTTTGGCACTAGGCGTCACATCACCTTTCACCTATAAGATAAGACCTAAGAGGACAGGCATAAGGTAAGTTTCATTGTATTTATTTGTTTACATTTATTTTTATTCATGTTGTTTGGACCCTTTGTTATGAACCCCATGGAATGTCACTCTCCGTCTAATAACCACCCTGAAAAGTCACTACCCCATAGCACTTGGCGACATACCATCACAACATTTGTATTTCATTTGCAAAATTACAACAGGGTGATGTTGTTGGCGTCCGCAGCATTCCATTAAAGCTGCACGTACTCCTCGGGTGGTGCTAAACGAACAACAACTTTGGCGCCTGAATTATCACGCACGTGATCTCTTAGCTATGCCTGCTGACAGACAAAATGCAAATGGCCCTTTCCAGGGTCAATCGCCACCCCATGAATTGCATTTAAGCACCAGGTGCCACATCGTCACCCCTTGAATTGAATTTTAGCACAAGGTGTCACATCGTCACCCCATGAATTGAATTTTGGCACCAGGTGCCAATCGCCACACATCGTCACCCCATGAATTGCATTTAGGCACCAGGTGCCACATCGCCACTCTATGAACCCCATTAAATGTCACTCCTCTCATAATCATCATTTTGAGGAAGGTGACAGTCTGTCGGGGTGAGGATTAGATTTATTGCCACCTCGACGTACAGGTTTATGGAACCAAGTTTGCCAAATTATTGTAATATGAGGTCATATATAATTTTACTTAAAATCATATTATTGTCATTCTCTGCAAATGTCAGCAATGACCGATACGTAGTACACATATTATTTTATTGCTTGTATTTAAAATAATTTTAATTTTAAAATTGAAATTAAATTGGTGTAGTTATTAAATAAAGATTTCCGCTTTACAGACAGTCAAATCAACAAAACAAATAAACTTCAAGTGGTGAAAAAGTATTACTAAATTATTTATTAAGTACAAAGGGAATTTGTAACCAGATAATCAGGAGGCTTCTTGCATTGTAACAATCGGGGGTGGGGGGATATAGAGGCCGAATATAACAAGGAATTTATGATTAGACGTCTTGGTCTTGCCCATTGTTGGTTATTGCCCCGGGATTTGGTTCTTCAACTTGCGGGTGACGTGGATACAATGAACATTATATACTTTGGTTTTAGGCTATTTCTGGCATCATATGTTTTTGTCCTAGTATTAACGCAAGAAATTTTGGCTCTAAAAAAAAAAAAAAAAAAAAAAAAAAAAAATTTTGTAATTTTGGCTCTAAGACTGGTATGCATGGTCGCTGTACACAATTATTTGCATCTTATGACAATATTACACTATATGGTATGGGCTGGTCGATGAAATATATAATTTTGTTTCAAAGGCCGTGTTATGGTTTAGAAGCTGTAGTTAAAAACGAATGGATGTAATGTAAAGTAGGCCAATCCTGTACGATCTGAGAAAATTATAGAATCCAATATATATTATCTCGACTGTGTTGATAATGCATTCAGTTATGTATACAACGGTTTGTTACAATTATACAATCATAAAAATGTAGAAAGGAATAATGTTCAAATAAACAAAATATAACAAATAAGATTTATAGCTATTATACTACTGAGCTGATTTATATGGGAGTTGTACAAATAGAAACGTTTTCAGTCCTATATAAGCAGGGTTTATTTGTATTTCGAAAATATATACGTTAAATTGGTAAAAAATGAAAAATAGAATTTCCTCATGGAGATTTAACAAATAAACTTTTTCAATCCTATGGACAGTTCGTCTGAGGCTTCAATGGGACCGACCTATATGCAGTTTGTACTAAATAAAAGCTAAACATTTGTTTATTATCAGTTTTTATTTACTTTAAAGTTATGTTACTTTCTTATATTACTAAAATTGTAATTTATAAACCCTTGCAAAGAATTTATTTTCCAACCTTTCGATCGGCTGATTGTAAACACACGAGTTATTCGTCTAAATACAGTAGGACAGCCAACATTCAAGAAGGATTTGGTTTATTATGTATGGCCTGTACCTAAAACCTTAGACTATATAATTATAAGGCATTATTTTTTTATTGGAAAGAAAAAATATAATAGAGTGTTATAATATTTAAACTAGGTGGATTAAAAAGTAAACAAGTTTTGATTGTTAAATCGTTGAAAGTTACTTAATTATACAAAGCAGCTGATTAATTGTAAGGAAATAGCAATTTAAAAAGTATATTTAATACATTTTTTACACCATCTGCCTAGCGTTCAACCCACCATGACAGGCGCTGTTCAGTCGAGTAGGCCTATCCTTGGGCAACGGCTCGCTATCATTAATACATGTTATTAAACATGTTAACTCTGTTATTGGTACTAATTCACTGTATTGTTATTATTTTATACCGTTATCACTTTATTTATATTTATGAAAAGATTTTTCTATATTTATTTCATTGTTATTGGTACCAATTTGAACAACTTCTTGTCAGAGTTTTTCCTCATACTTTTGTAAGACAATAAAACTTGCAAAACTATATTTTGGACTTCCTAATACCACTGGTATAGAAATAATGATAAAGTAAATTATAAATTTTACTCTAAAAGTATATTGCCATTAACTGTTTTTATCATACCTTTTTTAAATCAGGTGTAGGTAGAATCGGAATAGTAAGAAACAATTCGCTTCTCAACTTAGTTTGTTTCAACATAAAAAATAAGAAAAATCCCAAAAGGTAATTCATCTTAGCGAAAGATCTAGGCTATAAGCAGGTAACTTTAATTTTAAACACTTCTTTGAAGAAAGTAATTTTCCCAGAAAAATGGAATTCTGCCCTAGTCCGCCTAGAATAAGATTTCATCCCCTTCGCTTCCACAAGACTACAGACATATTAGTATTCTTCCTGCTCTTTCTAAAGCTCTTGAAAGAATAGGTCACACTCAAATTTAGGATATTCTTTCTCTGAATAATATTCTTAACCTTTTCCAGCCAGGCTTTCGATAGTTCCACAGTACTGTAACAATCTTGGTGAGAATCACTGATGACTTACGATTGGCTATGGATCGTAGTCAATGTACACTAATGACATTATTTGACTTTAGCAAGGCTTTTGATACTGTGAATCATGATTTACTTCTCGCTAAACTAAAAATTATAGGATTTCAAAATATTCAAATGTCATGGATGAGATCGTACGACAGAAAGTGGTGTGTGTGCCGTGACAACCTAACTTATGACTGGGGACATGTCCCATGCGGAGTTCCACAGGGTTCAATCCTTGGTCCTCTTCTTTTTACAATTAACACAAATGACATTACTTCTGTTTTACACATTGTCAAGTATCATTCTTATGCTGATGATTTAAAGATTTATGCTCATTTCAAAGTCAGCAGGTTGAATGAAGCTGTAACTAAAATGAACGCCGATATTGACAGAATTGTTCAGTGGAAAGCAAAGAACGGACTTAGACTAAAACAGACAAAACAAAAACAATGATACTAGGACACTCATGACTCCTCAGCATAGTTGACATGAACAGTGTACCAAACATTGTTGTCAATGGAACAATTTTGCCATAATACGACAAGGCTAAAAGACTTGGTTTCAACATCACTAATACACTTGACTGAACTAATGCAGTAGTGAATACCTGTAAAATGGTATTTGCCGCTGTTCACACTCTAAAAAAGATGCATCGACTTTTGCCTCTCCACATCAAATTGAATCTGATCAAATCACTCGTCTTCCCACACATTAATTACAGCAACACTGTAATCAATGACATGAATGTGGCATTGGCCTCAAAATTACAACAGATTAAAATTTATTGCAATCGATTTTTGTAGTCTTCAACGAGATAACCACGGATAGAAAACTATTAAATATGATTGATATTAAATAAATTGTATAAAAGAAGTAAAAATTGTTTACATAATTTGGATATCAAACACGATTATACTGATTATAGAAATGGGTTTATAAATATGATCAGGGAAACAAAAAATAAATACTACAGCGAGTTATTGGTAAAGAATAGCACAACACCAAATAACAATGGGATAAAGAAATAATTTTTGAAACAAAAAAATATAACACATTTATATCATTAAGAGATGTAAATGGTGAACTTATTACTGATCCAATAAATGTTTCTAACAAGTTTAATTAATTTTTTTGCTCAATAACTTCTGATTTAAGGATAAGTATTGCGGGAGATAGAATGGTTCGCTCTATAAAGGAGAATGAGTATCAAAATATACTCCGGATTCAGCCTATGGTAAATTCCATCTTCTTCTACCCAACAGTAAAAGAAGAAGCATACCTTCTTAGTAAAGAATTTAAGTACCTAACAGGAAAGCTCCAGGATATGATAACATATCTCCTTTAGTCATTAAGTTAGTTATAGATTATATCATTTATGTATTAGTGTATTTAATTCATTTTAGTATGAGTGCAGGGGAGTTCCCAAGTGAATAACCATTATTTAAAAAAAAACACCATAGTTAAACCATTATTTAAAAAAGATTAATTGGACCCTTGTAATTATAGACCGATATTGTTGCAGTCTATATTCTCAAAAATATTAGAAAAAGTTATTAAAATTAGGCTAGTAGGTTTCATAGAAAAGAAAACTTTTTTAGCAAAAACCAATTTGGGTTTAGACAGAAATTAAGTACAAATACAGCATTATTAAATTTTATGGCCGAAGTTTACAGTGGGATTAATGAGGGCAAGCAATGTGCTTTTTTCGTAGATATTATGAACACGTTCTATACAATTGACCATGAGATATTGCTGGGTAGGTTACAAGATGCCGGCGTTAGAGAATCATTGAGATGGATCGCGTTTTATATAAGAGGAAGGACTCAGAGAACTAGGGTGGGTGAGGTAACGAGTGAACAGGGGTCAATGGAGTTTGGAATACCATAGGGTTCTGTCTTCTCTAGACCACTATTCTTAATATAAAATGTAAATAGTTTATGCAATGTGTCTTTAAGAAGGAAATTGGTAGCATTTGCCGAAGATACGGCTTTGTTTTATAAGGTTGACTCAAAGGATTTACTCAAAACTGATATGCTCTCGGATGTTGGTTTACCAATAATTATATGATAATGAGTCCTAAAACATATTATTTTATTTAACAAAAAATAGTCGTTTTCCAAGCCCCTTAAGATATCATGACATTAAATGTATTTTTAAAGAATGATTGTAATTGTTTACATATAGAGCATTTAAAAGAAATAAAGTACTTGGGATTGTTGGCAGAAAAAAAGTGAATTGGAAAAGACATATAACTCGCTTAAAAAATAAGCTGGTTAAGTATTTCAGGGTTATATATTATGATATCGTTTGTATGTCACAAACAGCTTCTCAGGACAGTATTTTATGCATTAGTTAATTGTAAAATGGAATGTGCGTTAACCATATGGGAAGAAACTTATTTCACTGCCTTAAACCCATTAATTAATATAAAATAAAAACATTTGTTGGAATAATTACACATAATAAAAGAGCAGACCACTCTGCCCCTTTATTAAATCTTTAAGGACTTTACCTCTCAAAAAAAATTTTTTTTTAAGTTTTACGTTTATTTTTTGAAAGAAGCGGGAACAGGATAGATATTTGAATATTTAGAACAGTAAATTTAAGAAATCGTTTTGATATAAATATTCCAAAAATATTATACTGTATTTAGGAAGACTATAGATCTGTCTTCAAAATTTTTCCTCATATGTACTACGTATGTTTTGTTGAATCACAACAAAGTTATTTAAACAATCTTTAAAGAGATTACAATCCGAATCTAAATAAATATTTTCATTGTGTAAATTAAATCATCTACAGTAAATTAACTAAATCACTTGTATTTATTGTTATCCAAATTGAGAAAATACAACAACTGTAATTAAAATGCAAATTCTTTATGAGTAATTTTAAGACTTTTTAATATTTTAATGCTTACGATATCTGCTGTTAAAAATATTTTGAAAATTTACTCACTAAGAAAAATATAGATAAATTTTCAATGCGAATAGCTCAGCCACCGTTCGGTTTAAAAATCACAGGAAAAAATGTATAAAAATGATGATTTCACTTTAGAATGTACAAGTTGGGTGTTTTAATGTAAACTTTGCCTTCCTTTTCCATAACACAAGACAAGCCTGAAGTGTGATTTGTTAACAGAAAGCTAACTTTTGTTTTATGTGTAAAATTAAATTTACCCTGGGGAGCCTAATTCATTTTTTTAATTTTGCTTTTATCAAGGTATTTCAATTTTCGAAATTTCCCGGAATTTTTTCATATGGCAACCCACTTGAAAGAAAGGATAACCCACTATTTGCAACTTTTCTTTTTATACACAGTTTTAAGGGCAATTTTACACTCACATTAGATTCTTTGTTATTTTTCTCTAAACTTAACTGTTAAGGAGCTGGGGATGATTGAAGTTAAATATTTCTCCCATAAGAATGACATAGGATAAAATTTCATTTCTTGTATCTCATAAAATATTTAATAAAATAAAAAAGACAATAAAGAATAAAAATGTCGAACAATATATCATAATAAAAGAATAAAACATTCCGCTGATAAAAATTCGTATTTCACATAAATAACCCTATTTTCCAATACAGTTGACATATAAATAACATTGTTATAGAAATTTAATGATGTTATTATGGGATAAGCCTTTAAAATAATACTTAATGTTAAGACATTTTTACTGATTGGTTTTGGAGAAGATACAGAAATGAATGTTTCCCCATATATTTAGGCTTATAATACGCAAAAAATGAACTTCAATTATCCGAGGCTCGCAAACTGTTAGATTCAGACAACAAATGAATTACAATAGTGTATAAAATGCAAAAAAATTATATATCAATTGAAGTAGAGCATATAAATTTTCAAGTTGAAATTTCATTAATTGAAATACATAAAGAAAATCAATATTAAAAATAAAGTAAAATGTCTGACATAAGACTTTATGTTGGACTTACTATATAAAAATCCATGATTATTTATAGAGAACCTTCGGTTTGATGTTATGGTATGTTACCTTGCATTTCTCAATAATATATCAATTATCCAGTTAAGGTTAGGCCTACTTTACTATAAATATTAAATCTCAATCAAATAGTTTAAAACATTACGGGAAGAAAACAGTTCCTTTCTTTTCTGTTGATCTCTACCAAATGATATGATTATATTAATACTTGTTCTAGAATATTAAATGTATAACATTAATTTTTAAATTTCCTACGTATTTAGTACTTTAAAGTTTAAATGTTCTTTAATTAAAATAATCTGGTTCCCTCAGGAAAACAATTACTGCTCATGACAAAAACATGAGTTAATTTTAAGCGAATATTCCTACAGGGAATATGCTATTAAGGTAGTAGTCATGGTAAGACCTAAGCCCGGGACCATGTTACGTTTTCATTTTGAGGTCCCCGAAGCAAAAAACACCATTCGTTCATTTTCATAATGTAAAATGTATGTGTCCGTTTGTCCGTGTGGTACTGATAACTTTTGAACGGGACCTCCAATTTTGATGAAGGTGTAAGACCAGATCTATTATCATTAGTTCACAAACTAGCTTAATCGGGTTTTGAAAACTCGCTGAGTACGCAGGTCTGCTGCGACGTAGGTATTATTATTAATTTGATGGGGTTGATTATTATTACTGAGGGGTTTAGTAGGCGAAAAGCTAAGAAACGGAAGCTTATCCAGAAACAAGGAATAAATAATGTAAACATATTACAATTGCAATAATTTATCGAAGATGATTTGGCTCTGGTAACTTTAAAATGATACATTATTCAGTCTTTTCATCTCTCTCCATCTACTAAGCAGATCTTCTTCTGGAGTCTGATTCCATTCTACCCTGCAAATCAACAATAAACACTGTGTATTAATCAATGAAATAATATTAACTAATAATATATGCAGTAATAATATACGGAAATGCTGATGTATTGTACTTTAATGACGTCATGCTAATTTGGGTTGTTCCTGTCAATCTATCAAATATAATTTGTTAGAACATCAAACTGCAAAGTGTCAAAGTTAAAAAAAACCAAGAGTTTCGTTATATTGACACATAAGACACATAATAAATGTATAAAATATATGAGCATTAAACTATTTGGTGTACAGTAAAAATAGTTTATGTATTGTTGTTTCTTTCTCCGAAAGTTCTTTGTCTTCATTATTCCCTACTATACTTCTAATCTACTGACAGCAATAGATGGACCATAAAAGTCAATCTTATACTACCTACGATGTATTTTAATTCTCTCTCTTATAAGTATTTATATGTGTTACTTACAGTGATAAACTGTAGTATTGCTGAGAAATAACCGTCTTAATAACTTTGCTATTTTCCTAACAAACATTAAAGGTTATTGTACTATAAGCAAAAAATGTAAGTCTTTTGGGACAATTTGGTCAGGCGGAAACTGAAGCAGAAATTCATTTCAGTTTACAATGGAAGAAAACAGTCTCAATGAGAGCTAATAAATAATTTCATTTATTAAACTTAAGTAATCTATAGCTTGAACTCAGATTTGACCCAACTTTACATTTTAAGCTTTAAAAGTGTGTGGTAATAATTTTTTACCACGACGATTTCGAACATAAAATAATATTTGTTACCATTCTTATTTTAAAACACCTTTCTACAATACTATTTTAACCTTAACTGTAATTTAAATACAATTCAAAGTGAGACACGAATGTATAAATCGTGAAGTTACTGTAATAACCTTGAGATCTAATTAATCAAATCAAAATAAATACTCGTTACCTATGTAATTGCTGGTAGATACCCTGGTAAATATCACAGATATATTTTCAGCTCCCAATTTCTGTAACAAAGTGTAATTTTTAAGTAATAAAAACATAAAATGTTGCAGCAGCCAGTGGACTTGTGAGGGTCATCAGGTAGTCTACAGCAGCCTCAGCCCGACCAGACACCACCACAGGACCGACCAACTTGCAAATCCGTGACAGAAATCAGGTCAACAGTTACCCATTCAACCGCATAAAATACTTTTGAAGTAAAAAAAGGCCCAAGACCGCTTTGGAAAAATGAAATAATTGTCAGTGTTGCCAATCTACCTAATTGAAAGAACCCACAATTCATCTTGATATTTTTTGTAAGTAGTAAACTTATAAACATTTTAAAATGCTCCAAATTCAAAAATTCAATTTAAAAACCCCAAAACTATTGTAGCAAGTTAATGTGGCTAAAATCCACTTGTGTAGTTTTGTTAGTTTAACGTTTTATTCATTTTAAAACATTACTTTAAATAAATAGTTTATCTCCAACGGCAAATACTTTTCAACTACTATTGATTTAGAAGATTGAAAGTGACCTACATGAACATACGTCTAACGTCTACGCAATAGAAGTCAAAATTCATATGATGTAAACAATATTAATAAATAAAATATAGGATAAGTAGAATAATTTAGTATAATATGAACAGTAATTCACAGAAAAGTCGATTTTACGGAATGATTATCCTACAAACTCAGTGGAAGTTGTATTATTATCAATAATACAACTTACAGTATTACCCTGTATTATTATCAATTTGAGATAATAATACAGGGTGGAATGAAGTTAGTGTTTAGTTTTTATGTGATAAAATAGACACAAAATGTGATAAAACTGTTAGTTAAAAGTTTGTATTAAAAAAAATGTGGTCAACAGAGGTATTTTTGGTATTTTCTAAATTTTGGTACTTTTATGGTTAAATCTAAGTTTAGTATACCGGACCTTGCGTTGCGTTTTGTTAACACAGTCGAATTACAATTTTGAACTAACTTTTAATTTATGCGAAGTTTTAATTCAACCCCGGTTAATTTATGCGCAAATTAGTTCAACTCCCAATTGTTGAATTTCAGTTTTGAACTAACTGGTAATTTATGCGAAGTTTTACTTCAACCCCGGTTAATTTATGCGCAAATTTAGTTCAACACCCCGATTGTTGAATTTCAGTTTTACACTAACTTTTAGTTTCGTTCAACTATTAGAGTTTTTATTAACACCATCGAATTTCAATTTTGAACTAACTTCTATTTTATGCGCACTCTTGGCTCAACCGACCGCCGACGCTCTCGCCATCTCCACCCCGACATCTCTATTGTCCCCACTTCTGGCCCACCGGAAGCTGCGTGCCGTGGCATGTGGCTTCCGGTGACGTCACTTCCGGGCCAGGAGTAACCAAACACACTACTAGAATATAATAACATTATTGGATTCTCCATAAAATTTACAATGAAAATTACTTGATAAATACTACAAATAAAATTTACTAAACATTTTAACTGGGAATGTGTCAAATCCAACATTTGATTAATTTGTTACTTTTATTGACAAACTAGGTGATGTTTTTTACTGAGTGTCCCAGACGTCTTGGAGTGGTCAAATATGATTGTATTTCTCAATTTACCACAGTATTTTTTTTTTGTTAAATTTTAGACATAAAAACTACTTTTGATGGTCGACATTTTTTCCAGCTATACTTCTGGTGGTCTTGACTGAGGATGTCTTGAATCTTAAATATTAGCATGTGTTGATATTCCCATCAAATTAAAGGTCTCCTTTACAAATTGCCACAAATCTACCGTGTAAAGATGGCCGAGAAGAAAATATGACATGACATTAAACTTTGAATTAAAATCATATAGCTGGTATTTTTAAATGTAATAACGTCTGACGTATTTGGACCTTTTAAGGTCGTGTTTGATGTATATTGCTCGGGATTTTAAGACATTTAAAGTAATGTTTGATATGTCAAATACTAATTAATTTTCCTCCTATACTCTATTTGGAGATGTCTCTTAGTTCAAGTCGCATATAAACTTTGATTGACCGTTGTCAACAGTTTCATTCGTTGTATGTCATGTAACTACAATGCTGTCACTTTCAGTTTCATACACGAAGGTGACTGCGTAAGGGGTGTTGCTGATATCTGGATGTTAGTAGGCTACAGAGTACAGACATGGTACTGTATGTATAATCACTATCTCTGCTCAATTAATGGACACGTGGATTTGAAGCAAGCGAAATAATATCCAAGTAAAGATTTCCGATATGTGTTAGTCTATTGTTCAAACGCCTGGGCTTGTAATATTTAAAATTTGGTAATTATTGGTAACTATACAAGTTACCTTTCATATTTTAGGAGAAATATTAAACTAATGTAAAATGAATATAGACTTTAATAAAATAACACAAATGGTATGGGGGACTAATACAATTAGCAGAAATTTAACCTTAGAGAAAGAAATTATACTAAAAAGCACAACAGCAGTAGCAAAACTATAGAACATAGAGGTTTTAAAGCTTTACACGAGAGATAACAAATGCTGGCACAAATTTTTATCAACTCTAAATTCATTTTCTAATCCATCACAATAAAAATTAATACTACCGAAAATACAATGTAAATTCACTGTAAACCCTATTAAGAACTATTGTAAATAACACGACTCTGAACAGCCAATACAGAGCCACAAGCCTTGAACAGGGTGGCACAAAATCAAATTCAAACAAGTTAAAATGAATCGGAAATGAACAGTATTGTATTTGTATTTTCGCTAACCACAATGTAGTTTTTCGGCTCAATTTTCATTTCTGTAACATATTGCTGTATTAAGTTCATACCTAGACTTTGATAACATAAATACCTTGTGTGTTTTTACAATAGCATATATTTCCAATCTCATATCTCCAGAACTATGTTTTTCTTAAAAGTATTAAATACAAAAAGTTAAAATATAAAAATAATAAAATAATACCAAAATCGTAAAGATTGAACAACAAATTGCTGTTCATTAACATCTCATATGCGGTTTTCTTTAAAATATTGAGCCGAGCATCACGCTTGAAACTATGACTACTTTGTGAATACGTAAGTTATAACGCGTGTTTAAGGAAACATTGTTGTGCAGAAGAACATCTGAGGATAGAAGACGACTATGAAGATAAGAAGAAAAGACCTGAATAATACAACTATTATTAAGTAACATAAATCATCTTCATCATTAATAGATTTGATTGCTAAATCGTTTGATTTTGGAACGGGGGTATTATAATCATTTGTACAAATTAATTGTGAATGCGTAATCTTAAGTACTCGTTTTCGTAAAATCAAACAGTCAATCTCAAGCTAAAACGCCATACCCTTTTCTGCACTTTACTGATTTTAGACACACTGGTTAAAACTTGAAATCAAGCAGATGAAGATAATATGTTACACTGGGCTAGAATCTATCAAAAAACACGATTTATGGGCAGGCATAACTCACCTGTAGAAGACGACTAGAGCATAAGCAGGTTCTGGAGCAGCCTCCAAGGCGAGGAGGTGCATACTGCCTTGCTACGAGGACACGGGTAGTGGCTGAGGCACTCGGCCAGGCGTCGGTCACACTCGCACAGCCGCTGACCACAGGAGGACCCCAGGGCTGCAAACATCCACAATCAGAGGACAAGGATAGTGGCTGACCACAGGAGGACCCCAGGGCTGCAAACATCCACAATCAGAGGACAAGGGTAGTGGCTGACCACAGGAGGACCCCAGGGCTGCAAACATCCACAATCAGAGGACACGGGTAGTGGCTGACCACAGGAGGACCCCAGGGCTGCAAACATCCACAATCAGAGGACAAGGGTAATGGCTGACCACAGGGGACCCCAGGGCTGCAAACATCCACAATCAGAGGACACGGGTAGTGGCTGACCACAGGAGGACCCCAGGGCTGCAAACATCCACAATCAGAGGACAAGGGTAGTGGCTGACCACAGGGGGACCCCAGGGCTGCAAACATCCACAATCAGAGGACAAGGATAGTGAATGACCACAGGAGGACCGCAGGGCTGCAAATATCCACAATCAGAGGAGGTGCACACTGCCTAGGTGTGAGGACACGGGTAGTAGGAGGACCCCAGGGCTGCAAAACATCCACAATCAGAGGACACGGGTAGTGGCTGACCACAGGAGGACCCCAGGGCTGCAAACATCACAATCAGAGGACAAGGATAGTGAATGACCACAGGAGGACCGCAGGCTGCAAATATCACAATCAGAGGAGGTGCACACTGCCTAGGTGTGAGGACACGGGTAGTAGGAGGACCCCAGGGCTGCAAAACATCCACAATCAGAGGACACGGGTAGTGGCTGACCACAGGAGGACCCCAGGGCTGCAACATCTACAATCAGAGGACACGGGTAGTGGCTGACCACAGGAGGACCCCAGGGCTGCAAACATCTACAATCAGAGGACACGGGTAGTGGCTGACCACAGGAGGACCCCAGGGCTGCAAACATCTACAATCAGAGGACACGGGTAGTGGCTGACCACAGGAGGACCCAGGGCTGCAAATCATCCACAATCAGAGGACACGGGTAGTGGCTGACCACAGGAGGACCCCAGGGCTGCAAACATCTACAATCAGAGGACACGGGTAGTGGCTGACCACAGGAGGACCCCAGGGCTGCAACATCCACAATCAGAGGACACGGGTAGTGGCTGACCACAGGAGGACCCCAGGGCTGCAAACATCTACAATCAGAGGACACGGGTAGTGGCTGAGGCACTCGGCCAGACGGCGGTCACACTCACACAGCCGCTGGCCACAGGAGGACCCCAGGGCTGCAAACATCCACAATCATGTGACCCACCTCGGTACCAACACATTCACTGGGTTTACAGCACAAAGTTGTGTAACATATGTCAAACAATGAAAAATATGTTCACTTAAATAGTTAAATAGGTGAGATTAATAGTTTCATGATATTATAGTACAATCATAATAGTATAATCTTTAAAGTGCATTAATTTTATTAGTGTTTTGTCTAAGTCTAGTACATGACTGGTTTTTGCAGTAGTCAAGGTGTTTAGTATTGAAACCCATACTGTGTACTAGGAAAAGTTAGGCTAACGTACCACAGAGCGGGCGATGCCTATAGCACGTCCCAGTAGTACGGCACGAAATACTCGAGGAACATGGGACAGTGAGACGTGCTGTAGCACCAGTCGTGCATCTTGCAGCATCTGTAACACTCGTACAGTTGTAGTCGGCAACGATTCAGTTCTATTCTTTAAACTTTTGTTTGTACATGATGGATTAAGTAAAAATTACTTATAGAATATATATACATCGTATGGCTATCATAGCCAGATACCAACTTAAATAATAACAATAAAATAAATCAAAGACTTTCTGCAGTGCAAGCACCTGCGTCAATACGTTTAAAAGCGGTCAAGGAAATTTCCGTTTGGATTTGGTTTGGCAGCTGGCATAGCTGAGAGATCACTTGTGTAATAGTTCAGCTGCCAAAAATTTTTGTTCGTTTAGGCTCCACCCGGGGAGTACCTGCAGCTTTAATGAAATGCTGCGGACGCGAACAGTATCGCCCCCCATTTATAGAATGACAAAACACGGATGAAAAGACAACACACTTATAATTACGTCCTATATTACTTTATAGCTGCCGGAATGATACAGTCAAATTTTGGATGGATGAAGCTGGACACCTTATTTAAAGTTTTCCTTTCTGATGTACACTCATCTTCATCTTGTCATTAATTGGCGAGATAAGAATGTTCAAGCTATTTTTTAACTTTTGCAACATGTTTCGCTTCCCCATCAATTCAACCCCTAATAGATCAGTTTCAAGTTAATTATTTTAAAATTGTTGATTTTCAAAACAAGAACATGGAATGAGAAATGTTTTTAATAATTGTTTGCTCGATATAGTAATGCAGATAAATATTTTTTCCCCAAACTATGTAACGTAGAAGCCTTGAACTGAGAATGGTACAACAAGATATTGGTCAAAAAATTCATTTAATTACTTACTAGTGCACGTGTTTGTTCGACATCGAGCAATTTATTTTACTACAATACTAAAGTTACATTTAGTTCTAAATCAATAAAATCCGACCAATCCAATATTGTGAACATCAGTGATCACAAAAAACTACAGCTGTACGTTAACAGATGTTTTAAAACGCTCAAACCAATTTTATGTTAATCTAATTTGAAAATTTCAAAATTAGTTTGAGGATTACACCCTTATTTCAAGTCTGATCCTCGTCAAGTTTTGGAGGAAACAACTACAGACCAAACCCTATCTAACGACATAAAAAAATTGAAAATGGGTTTGAGAATTGTAGGAGGAGTTTTCTATACAAAAAAAACCTTTAGTGTATTAAATAAGTATAGATTATTATTTCAATCAAACCATTGTAGATTAGACCGGTTTTAGAATGGATGTAATTTAATAAAATCTCATCATCAATAGTTATTACCTTAAACCCTGTTTTTTTTTTTTTTTTTTTTTTTTTTTTTTTTTTTTATCAGTTTCCACCACTGAACAAATTTGCATAAAACTTGGTCAAAAGAACTAGTTATAAATGAGCTATAAAAATTCAAATTCAGAAAACCCTAGATTCTCATTATTGAAATAAATCACCGAAAAGCAGTCTGGAGGAGCTTGATATATTTCAAAACAATTAAAAGTTTGAAATTTATGTGTCAAATTATAATATTAATAAATAAAACTTAAAAACGGCGGAAGGAAATCTGTCATAAAAATCCGAATTTACAATAAACTACGAGTAATTTATATGCTCAGTTGTCCCAGGACAACTTTAAAACTGGTTTATACTAGTTGCGAAGTTGACTTTGGGTACAGCAAACGAAGTTGTCATAACACTGTGGTAAGTCTTTTGGCTGTCCACTATGACAATTTCCCTTCCTTCAAATCCATTCATGTTCAAGATAGTGGGGGGTTAATGCGAACTGCATGTAAACCCCTAGCTGGAACTTATGTAGACAGCAGGGGTGAGGAGAATGCTATGGGCATGGAAACCTCTAGCTGGAACATATGTTCAAGGCAGCAGGGGGTGAGGAATGCGACGGGCATAGAAACCCCTAACTGGAACATGAGTGGACAGTCCCTTGTCTCACCCTTTCTCTTCCTTCAATATCCCATCCTTCCGGGGGCTTGCGCAAAATGCCCATTTTGAGGCAGACGTGCTCAACGGTTCGGCCGGGGTCTCCTTATCCACGAATAACAACAACAACAACAACATGCTCAGTTAAAATTCTCTGTTTGAATTACTTTTTCAAACATATTATTGTAAATACATAAGTAAAAAGCTCGATAAACGGCTCATTGTGTCCTCCTATCTCCTTCGAACCCAAATCTGATGTCACCTCCTCCGAATTCCAAGTGACCCTTATAATCCCCGGTCTCTGCAGTACGTCGGTAGTTGCAAGTCCTCCGCAGAATTTCTAGCTTTGACGCTGCTGAAGATGGGCGGTAGAAACACCCGAAACGCGTAAAGCGTGAATATTTGAATGTTGACACCTCAGGACATCTAAGTAAGTAAAAAGAATCTGAAATAGTTATTACATAGGGTGTCAAAGCTGTTTCTTATTGGGTAAGTTAATTCAACTTCCATTTAAGTTAATTCCAACTTCTATTGTTACGTTTCCATACGTATCCACTAGATTACTGTTGCAGCATCGCTTACAACATTCGCCACTTTTCGAAGTCTTTCAATTTTCTTTACTAAAAGGGTCGTAATTTTATCGGGAGGCTTTACTGTATCACCAGTTGTTAATACTGTAAATGAATTCTATTCTTCTTTAGGAGTATACCGACTGAAATTTTGTCGGTGTGCGGCAATGTAATCCAGAGAACGATTTAAAGCTATAGAAATTCGTAAAATCAACAAAATTGTCATTGAGATCTTGGGTTAAGCTTTGTAGTAATACATTCATAGAAGATTTGCTTACATTGTCGAACAAAAAGTGCTAAGGGAATGTAATAGCCATATGGGGCTGTTAGTGCGAGGGAGCACGGGCTGGAATGAAAGGGGCGAGGGTGGGAAGGGGGATATAAGCGGCAGGCTTCGCCACCGTACAACGTAGGTAGAGGCAGAGATTATAAGGGTCAATCTGGAATTAGGAAGAAATCACGAAAGGAAATTTAAAACGGAGGAGATAGGAGGGAACCAGAGGTCATTATTTTAATTTTATATAGTTCACATGTCACATAACAAATGTCTCATAGCTAATGCTGCACCTCCCACCCAATGTGTCCTGCGGTCGTGCGTGTTGTACCCCTCGTCATGTTTACCTGTCGATGGGGTCCATGGTGTACCCAGAGCCCAGGAACCCGCAGTAGCAGCCGTAGCCCTTGTAGGACAAAGGGTTGCACCCGGTGGCGCAGACCACCATGTTGTACAGGTGCACCACACTGCGCTTCGGCCTGTCACAACACCAACACAGATCAGGAATATTGGGTCTAAATATTTAGTGCCGATGGATAACCAAAACTGTATTTTTGGGAAATGTGATCTTGGTCAATAGATACTTATTTGCATTGATAGTTTGACATGATTTGAAGGACTATGAGACCATATGAAGATTGAAATTATTAGTATATGCATATGAAATTTAAGGTTGGGTGACGGAGTGAGAATGGTTTCATTGTGATTACAGTTTCGATTTGTAGCTTATGCACGATTTTATTATTAAGGCCTTTAAGCCACGAGGGAAGTATGTTAAACCGGAGCGAAGAGAGTGTTCTAAATATCTCACGAATTACACTACTACTAATAATAATAATTCTTATTCATCAAATTACATGGTATACAATTAGACAAGAAAGTACAAAAATTACAATACACAGGCAAAGTAAATAAATAATAGTAAAAACTTACATTTATACTTATTATGTATAAATATATAACAAAGTTGTAACATTAAACTTTGATGAATAATTAGGTTGCCCCCATAAGGCCAAGCCCGATAGGAGGTCCTCTCATTTGATTATTTATTTTAACAGAAAAGAAAAATGTGTGCCATATTGCTCTCATAAACAAAGCTTATAAACATAATAAAAATGCTGCAAGTATTTTACTGTAAAGACTGCAATTGCATGAGACCGTAGATACAATGAATAACAAACAAATGATACATTACATATATTCAGACACCAAATACAATAACAACAACTAACAATAAATGAATTTACTAAATTAAGTTACTTAAAGAGTAAAATTATGAAAAATGAGTGTGAACTAACAACGGCATATGAAACCACTAAAACCCATATCCCTTTATAAATAAATTCTAAATTTGTGGTTAACAAATCTTCAACATTTTCTACATTAATTATCCATTTTCTCAGTTATTTAAGTACTTTCCGTTATCATTTACTTGTGAAATGGATCTGAAGGTTCTATTATATAATCTAGGAGCACTGAATGTGTAAAAATGTTGGTAATGGGTGAGATTTGGTTTAGTCAGTGAATAGTGTGATTAAGACGTAGCTCATATGGTTTAAAAATATTTGTACGCATAGCAATCACTTCTCGTGAGAAACAGTTTTAAGACTTTATATACATACAAATTTCTGAATGGAAGAATATTTAATTGTTTAAAAAGAGGTAATGAGTTTTCAAGTCTAGATTTTTTAGTCATTACCCTTATTATGCATTTTTGTGATTTAATAATTGAGTTCACTGTGGAAAGGTATGTCCCTCCCCAACATGTGATTGCATAACTCAATCGAGATCCTACTAGAGCATGATATAGACCGATTAGAAGCTTTCTTGGACATAAATCTATCAAAAAGTAAAACTTACGGATCATATTATACATTTCCCCTTTCAGTTTTTTTAACTTGGTTTTTCCAGGAAAGGTTAGAATCAATCACAAGCCCCAGATATTTTAAATGCTTTACATTTTCTATCTCAATACACTAAGTGCAGTCGTTACCTCCTAAACAGTTAGATCTGTGATACATTAATTTATTATTGAAAGACAACTCTTTTTTTTTATACTAAATAACATATATTTTGTCTTATCGCTTAAGGTCAACAAATGTTTACTAAACCAAAACTCCAAGCATTTCAAATCTGATTGAATTAAACTATAGAGGTTATTCATATCATTAGATTTATAACTTAAAGCAGTATCATCCGCAAATGCTGTTACTTTACCGTTGAGTTTAGCTTCACAAAGATCATTAATATAGATTAAAAAACGAATTGGACCTAACACTGACCCTTGGGGGACTCCATAACGTATCACACCCTCTTCACTTAAATTATTAGATACCTTTACTCGTTGAGTTCTATTATTTAAATAACTAGAGAACCAATTAAAAGGTAACCTCCTAATTCCAGCTAACCACATTTTATTCAATAGTATATCATGATGAACTGCATCAAAAGCCTTAGTGATATCTAAATACAACGCTGCACATAACAATCCTCCGTTCAAAATATCATAAATTTCTTCAAGAAAATTAATCAAAGCATGTTCTGTTGATAAGTTTTCAGTAAAACCATATTGTTTTTCACTAAAAAATCTGTTACAATTCAGAAAGTTCACCAAACGCCTTTTTTAACCACCTCCTCAATGATTTTTGAAAAAAAAACTGATAGAAGTGATATAGGCATGTAGTTAGAAAGACAGTCTGGGTCACCCTTTTAAACAACGGGATTACTACAGCTGTTTTAATACATGTAGGAAATTCCCCCTTTTGCAAACTTAAGTTAACGAGGTAGGTCAAACATCTATCACGTTTTCAAAATGGATTTTAGAACAAATGAAGTAATATGATCAAACCCCGGTGCCTTGTTATTTTTAGACTTGTTACAATAATCCTGATCTCATTTGTGGTGGTAGGAGTCATGAAAAAGGACTTGCCAATGTATTTATTCCTGAATGTTGTTCCAAATGTGAGTATGTAAGGTTGGTTTTCTTAATGTTATTCCTTAAATCTTCTGCTATGTTAAGAAAGAAATCATTAAAAGCAGTTGCAATTCCATTCGAATCAATTATTGTATTTCCTTTTCAATTATTTGGGATAATTCCCGATTTTTTGTTGTCTCTTTAACTAATCCATTAATTAAATTCCATTGCCGCTTTTACATTACCAGCTACAGACTCAAACTTTAACGAAAAATAACGTTCTTTTTGGCTTCTAATATAATTTTTTAAATTATTTCTAAAACGATTTATAATATCTTCTTAGCCTATGATTTTCAGGTTGCGACTTTAGAACAGAAAATAACGTGTTTCTTTGTTTAATTTTGAACAAAGATAGTCATTCATCCACGGGGCTTGTTTATTAAATTTGGAGTTTATTATATATTCATACTTAGATTTGTCAATCAGGGTTTGTAAAATATCAAGGAATTTGCCAAAGCTTTCGAAGCAGAAGTTATATTATAAACAGCTGACCAATCTTGATCTTTTAGCATACTTTTTAATTTGTTCATGTCGGTTTTAATTTTGGTTGTTGTATTTTCAATAGGTGAAGTTTTTTCAACCATCAGTGTACATCAGTGTACTAAAGAATGATCAGTAATATTTAAATGTATTACTTCTGATTTAAACTTGACAAAGGAATTTTTACTTGAATCACAGCGAAAAAACACATGATCTAAACAAGTTTTACTGTCATTTACTATTCTCGTAGGCTCATTTAACAAAGATTTTAAACCAAAACTAGTCAAAAGTGTCATGTACCTATGAGAATTTGGAGTATCGGTTAAAATATCACAGTTTATGTCTCCTAACAAGATTAAAGATTTCTTATCATACAAAGGTAATAAACTCTCTAATTCACCAATGAAACTTAATAAAGAAACATAATGTAATCTGTAAATAGCAAGCAAGTTGATTAACATTTCCCCTAGTTTAATTTTTATTGCCAAGCAATCTGCCGAATGCACGCTAGTCAATTCAACAGCCGCATCAACAGAGGACAAGTAACAATCCCTTACATATACAATAACCCCACCGGTCCTGTAACTATCATTGCAGTTGGAATATTGCTTGTACCCAGCCATTGTATAAAGAGGTGCTTCATGTGTTTCTACCCAAATTTCCGTTAAAACAATTACATCTGGTTTTGTCATTAGTGTCTCTAATTCTGCCAAAAAATAATCAAAATTACTCCTCAAACTCCGTATGTTTTGATTCACAATAGTAAAATTAGTCATAATAAAAAATGAAGATTAAGAACAGAAATTAATAAACTACCATGGCTAGACATCGACATATTTAGTAATTTTGACACAAACAAGATAAAACACATTGAAAAATTGTATATATAAGACGTAATAATTATTTGAACCAAGTTGAAATCTACTAGGTTAAAAACAAAGTAAAAAATGAATAAATAAATAATAATCATAAAAATAATATCTAGTCTTTTGTGACTTTGTTTAAAGAATACAAGTCTGTGACATACTTGATAAAAATAGAATGACAATAAAAACAGCTTTACTAACATTCCTAAAATTGTTATTGAAATTAAGTTTAAATTTGTAAAACAACAACAAAATTCTGACAGGTCTGACATTCAAGATAACAAAATATATAAAGAACCTAACAGAGAAATTCCCATGAAACAGGTATAAAAATACAACTTTATGTTAATGATTCAATGGACAGTTCTAAAACTCACAATTTTCGCAGATCTTCCATCGAGTTGATGTGGATCACTGCATCACCATAACCTTTTCGACAGAAGATTTTTCCTGCTCGCACCCATATAAACTTGTACCCCTTGCTCCGACGGGCCTCTCGTGCAGCACCTAACAATCGCCTTTTGGCTGGAGACAAACTCTCGTTTATGTAAACCGGAGAGTCTGAAGCCAGTCCAGGTGTCGGGTAGACAGATCTCTTTTTTCCCGCCGCTTCTGGAGTATTGCCTCAGTGTCGAGCCGTCTTACCATCTTCACAATAATTTCCGGCGCCTTCCCAGAGTCTGGTTTGGGATCGAAGTCGATGACAAGCATCGATCATCGTATCCTCATTTTCACACCAATTGCTTCTCCGACATTTTTGACAATTGTCAGTACATTTTCATTGGGTGTTCTGTGGCTACGCCATGAATTTCAAAGGTATATCTGCGGGAATATTGCTCTAGGTCGTCAATCCGCGACTCAAGTTTTAGTTATGGTTGTTCTTAACGAGGCATTTTCTTCGACCATTTTCCCCAATGAACTGTTTAGGGACGCAATTTCATTGGTTTGGGCCTTTAGCTTTTCATTTGTTTCCCTGAGTTCTTCGTGGCATGAGTTTAAAGAAACACCAAGGCTCTTCTCAACTTGTTTGAAATCAGTTTTGAGTTCTTCAAAAAGCCTCAGAATATCATTGTAATTAACATTCTGGGCTGTTTCTAGCACCATACTTCTTCTTCTTTCGACAGCACAAATTTCACAACGCCATACTTGTCCAAGTTCAGTAAGGCACTGGACATCATCATTGCTCATATTGACACATTTGTAATGGAAACTTTTGTGACAGTCATTACAGTCAATTTTTCCTTTCACACTTTTCAAGGATTTTAGGCATTTTCCTCAATCTGTCATATTGATCAAATGTGAAGAAGAAGAATACAAGGAATAAGAACTCAAAGAAGAAGAACACGAAGAATAAGAAGGCTTCCTCAAAATGGCGAACTCTTTCCTTGTGAGGTTATGTTTATTATTACTTAGATTAATAATGTAATACTTTATATTCTCTGTAAATTTGCAGTCCAAAGACTCAGTTGAACATAAACTGGTACTATAAAGCAGCACTAAGTATCCTAGTTGGATTTTAGCTCATTAACTCTTACACCTTTTTGGAGAAACTGGCACACGTCTGCTCTCCTCTGTGACTGGATCATAAATGATCCAGTGACAGGTCTGACATTCTGACAGATCTGACATTCAAGATAACAAAATATATAAAGAACCTAACAGAGAAATTCCTATGAAACAGGTATAAAAATACAACTTTACGATAATGATACTACTTTATCTACGATCAACTTAAATTTTAAAAATCAAGTAATAACAAGTCGAAAACATATAAATGGTCATCCATCCAAAACGTAGCCATACAGATAACGCTTGACCAACCTTCGTTAACATTCAAAAATTATCACACTTTTTTAGGTTAGATACATAAAGTATCTAAGAAAAAACCATAATAGAACAATCAGCTGATGTGCGAATTATGTAATTAATATTATAAGACTACTCTCGTCAAATGCCGAGATGTCATTGGTCAAGAACCTGAGTGTTAATATGAAACCTTTACGCTTAAGAACTCATTATGAACAGGTTTAGATTTGGTTTAATATTGTACCTCTTGGTAATGTTGATTGGAATGTAATTATTGGTTCTTCTGGATATAAGCATTATTGGTCGTAGATAAAAGTACTCATAAGTTTATATTTATGAAGGTGAATGATTTGTCTAACAAAATAACCGGGGAAAGCTCCTGAAAGTACAACAACAACAAAAACAAATTTATTTTACAAAATAACATGATTAATTAACATAACCTTTACCTATAGTACTTTAAAAATTTCTATGAAGCAGCCTAATGCCGTAAGCGTTATTGATTAGTTGTATTTAAACTTAGCTTGTATGTAAAACATATACCGGTACCCAATAGTGTGCCAATGTTCAACAGAATTAACTCAGTTTCTAATTTGTAATTTTCTTACTTATTGTAGGATATGTTATTTCAGTATATTGAGCAAAGCAAAAGAGAGAGTTCCAGAGAGTTCAGGGTATACAATGAGAGAAAACAAATTTAATGTATGTGTATATTGGAATCAAACCGTGTTTGCCGTTACTGACTTGCGGCCAGACGATGGCTGGTCGGTGGCGGGATGGAGTTGTAGTTCTGATGAGGGACCCCAGGGGTCACTGCTGTAGCCCACGAACACTTGGAACTGCGTCGTCGTGTTCCCGTCAATACTGTCCTCTGCAACACACAGTACATGGTGTGTTAGTATGTTTGTTATGATCTGTTCTGTTCCCTTTACCCGTTACTTTGGTGCTTACCTATTGACATTATTCTCGATTCGACATTAGTGAAGCAGTCGTTCTTAATAAGTCCACGGCTAAGGTTACAAGGCTGAGCAGTGTGTCGTGCAAGCATAGCAACGGAAAATTATAAACATTATTTTTGCTGTCTTACTACATTTACTCATTTAGGTCTCACCTTTCTTTGATATGACCACAAAAATATTTACTGGTCAGTGATATCAAAGAGGATTGAAAAAGACTTATCAGCTTACTTGCTCACTTAAACAATAATGATAAAATGTGCTAAAATGTCGTGTTCTTGTATAATAAAAGCACAGATGAGGCTGCCATTGGATTGATAATTTTTCATTCATTTTGTGATGCCTCCTGAAACAGTTCTTTCTAGAAATTAAACAAGGTTATCTACCTTTCCGTTCAAATATTTAGAAATAGTCAAAAGACAACAGAACATTTCATGTTTAGTCTTTTGGCTAAATATACATTTCGGGATTAAAATCCTATATTCAGGTCAACACGAAAATTATTAAAAATTCATCAATAGTGATTCGTCAAAGTTTTTCATCGTTTAACATACGACATTTAGAAATTGTAGAAAATAACATAAAAACATATGTATTTGCCGGCCGGAGATATTCTATGACGCATGTTTTTTAATTCCGAAAAGTATACATAGACAAAAGACTAAACAGGAACTGTTTGGACCAAAAAGTATGTAACCTAGTATAATTAATAGTTTTGACGAACTACAGTAACTATTCTCGAAATTATGATCTGGCATTCAACGAACTTATTGCTACGTGAGAATTGAGGTTGAGTCTTTAGATACATCAATCCAATTGTCTTTTAGAAATCGAAAACACGAGGGTGCTTGTCAGACCAAAAAACTACTGAATATTTTTATGGTCAATTTAAACTAACATCACGCTTTGAACAGCAAAATTTCATATAGCACATTTAGATATGAAGAACAGTTGTCAGCATGCTTAGATCAACCAAAACTAGCGTCTTATATCATTCCTAAGTAAACTATCACAAGAGATTCAGGAAGAAGCTCTAGGTGGAATCACATAGAAGGTGTAATACCAATATGGTTTTATATTTAGGCTCTTGATTCGGCTGTTATGATTGGATGGGCTATATTGGCTTGAACCAAGGCCTGCCCTACAGTAAAATAGCAAAAAACCAAGAAAGGTTTCAATTGATTAAGTCCAACCTAAGCCCAAAAATTGTCAATTAATAAAAAACTTCTGATTTCCAAGAAATATACCCCATCTTTCCCCCAACAAAAAGGGGCATCACCAATCCTGCTTCTACGTTTGTTATGTTATTTTGTAAACCAATCAAAAGATCTAAGAGTTTTTATACAAGATGAGCACACGGGACCACAAATTACCAACATTGTGGTAATTAGTCAGTACCAGTAACTACTGTGGCTGTGGCTAAGTAAACTTGGAAGTACTTTGGACTTGAAAAAGGTGTGGAATAGGAGTGGTGATAATATAATTCAACCAAGGATTTATTGGTGCCTCGGTATTAAACATTTGTCTTTAAATTAAAAAATCTTTAAACATTAAATTTCATTTACTAGACTCTGTACTATTTCTCCACGTTGAAAAGCTCTCATCCTTAGCTACTTAAAGACTGTCCATCAGTATTAGTAGTTCATACAGGCTATACCGCCATCGAAGTATGAAAAATGACAATGTGATAAGTTGGGAGTAAAAATAAATGTTTACCAATATACTTAAGACAGGATAGCGTCGCGTGTCCGAGCATACTAAGCTTGTACTTCTATAGGGGCCCGGGGCTACTTGAAATTATTGAACGTGTGGCAAGTATCTATAGGAGTGGTTATTGAATGTAACCTGAATTGGGTACTCCACGAAAAAAAATCTCCACGATTGCCAATAAATCATGGGCAAGTTAAGATCTCTTGTATTTGCTTTCTTGCAGCTTGCCTACGGACCACTGTAGTAGTGTATTCTATGTGTGTGTACAGTCGATGTTTTATAAGGGGTTCTTGGCGTGAGGGACGGTGTCTGCCTCTGTTCTTGAACCTTGTGCAGTCACACAAAAACCATAATCAAACAAATGCTTTGAATAACTTCTTGATTAGCATTATACGTGCTGGTAATGATATTCAGATTGAAATAATAAAACGTCTTCCAACACTACTCGATATATTTACACTTATCTTTTATATATATATTTACCGTCTGTAAACATTTACAGTATAAGTGTAAATATATCGAGTAGTGTTGGAAGACGTTTTATTATTTCAACCTGAAAATGCTTTGAAAAATAATATACATTCCACGGCCCAACTTTTTATTGATTTCTCTATTTATGATGAGCGTTAGAAAACTTTATTAAAAAATTTAAATATTTATATTGAATCAAACAAAGACAAAGTGTCTACTTCTAGGCACCCGTAAGGAGGAATAAGATAAATTTAAGCATTAAAAAACCAAAATTAAATTGTAAAATTCAATAGTCAAATTCTTTTTATCTCGCACATGCAGTCTGCAACAATCTTCTTACTGAAAAAAAAAAATTTAGTTGGCAGTGTCAGGAGAATAGCAGGAAGGATAGTGCGGTAGCTGCTAGGCGCGGTGGTGATGCTGCAGAGGCCCTGATACAATCCAAGTAAAGTGACTCCAAATATTCTGGCTTACAAAGAATCAATCAATCAATCAATAAAAATTCTTTATTTTCCAAAATTGTAATGACATATTCATATTTTAACAATGTGCAAAAACCTTTCAAGGATTGTCTGCACTTAATCATATAACAAGAAAATATTTTATCATAAATTAGTTTTATTCAGCCAACAGTCCCAAAAACAGCATTTTAAGAGAGACAGTTCTTATCACTTCTTGTAGATTACAACATTTTCTCAGGAAAATCAATTAGTATATTTCCAATCGTAACTAATAATAAATTCTATAAAACAAAATAACAGAGCAGAAATAAATATGTCACTGTATAACAATTAAAAATAGTAACAATACATAAAGAACATTAAATTTTAACAACGGTATACATATCTGACAAAGTAAAATATTTAATACGGTATTACAAACTAAAAAAAACAAATAGTCAATACAAGCAGTACTTCATTTACAGACTACCATCCCAAAATAATTCTTTTAGTCTCCTTTTAAAGGTTCTGTATCTCATGCCCCTCAACATATCCTTATAGGTAGCATATTAAATATTTTTGGGATAAATACTTTTAAAGTTCTGCTTCCATATTTCTATTTACACCTGGGAACAATATAAAAATTTCTTCTAACTGAATAAGAATGTGTATTAACAACTTTAAAACTATTATCGAATAAATAATCTGTAAATAACAACAACATAAAAAAATAGAAAAAAATCAAGCACACAATTAAAAACTAAATTATCTATGTAGGTCTGACTTCAAGGAACATTGCATTATTTTTTTATTGTTTGCTTTTTTATTGTATCTTACATCTTTAGTTTAATGTATTATCCTTAGGTCAAGAGAAAGTGTAAAATGCAAGTAAAAGTGTGAGTGAGTGTGAGGTCCCCCCACACGCAGATGTGTAGTGTTTTAGAGAATTTTCAAAATTATATGGTTTATTTAATTATGTTTTCCCACTTTTGGAATAAATGAACTAAATCTAAGTTTAGTTGGAAAAATATTATCAACTATTTTTAATGTTACTAAATTGACATTCATAATGGAAAATAGTTGTAAAGTAACCTAATAGACAGTTAAAATATTACGAGATTGATTTATATCACAATCCAATTCCAAGTTAAACATATTCAAGAGACTCCTATTTTATAAAATTAAATGTAAATGAAAGATAAATACTTTTTCCTCTTAGTATCTATCATAAATTAAACGACTGTAAATACAATTTATTAAACCCGAGACGAATTTAATTGACTTAACTGGATTGAAATAAAAATGTTTCATTAGTAAATGCAGCAGTGCAAGACCACTGGGCCAGCCAACGTTGGTCTTAATGAAATTAAACAAAAGTTAATACTTAACATTGTTTCAAAGGAGAATTCATTCTTCAAAAGAGCTTTGGTAACAAAAGGAATTGAGTAAATTAGTTGCGCTCTGGGCCTAATGAAGTTATACTGTCCGTGCTTATTAGTGTGGTGATAAGTTGTGTTGAATTTCAGCTCAATTGCTCTGTTATAGCCGATTATTTGTTCAAACACCAAGTTTAATACAAGCTAAGTAAAAAAATTTATATTTGCGATATTAGAAACCAGTAACTAATGTTTTAAATAATTTAAATTCAAATTTAAATTATTTGGTCCTAATTTTTTATATTAAATACGAACAAAATAAAAATGTTGATGGTGTTAATGATTAGTTAAATTAGTAAATGAATGCGGTAAAAGAACAACACGATATTAAAATGTGTTTGTATTTAGTGAAATTTCTGAATTTTACAGTAATAAAAATATAAGTATTGAGAATTTTAAAAATCAACTGATAAATTAAGAAGGGAACTCATACAGGTGCGAAAGGGGATGTGTTAATATAAAGAGTCAGCAGTATGTATCTGCCATTTAGGATTATTTATTCCCATAAGACTAATGTTAAATTTGAAACATCCGCTACGCCTTTAATTGGTAAAAAAAAAAAAAAAAAACATCTTTATGCCATTTTACAGGAAATAGTCATATCTAGCGGACTGTCAAATAAAAATCAGGATTATAGAGCGATTTATGAGATTAAACTACCGATAAAACGCGTCCATTTTAGAGCAAACAGAAAAAAAATGTTGAGAATATTCTTTGTTGTTTATTAATCGAACGATACAAAATTTGTAACTTTGGATTTCAGAGCACCCTAGGTATTAAAATTTCCTTTAAAATGACATAAAAAAGTATCCTTTTGACTAATACTAAAGCGTAGCGCTCTAGGTATTAAAATTTCCTTTAAAATTACATAAAAATGAATCTTTTTGACCAATAACAAAGCGTAGCGGACTTTTCGAATTTAACATCAGTCTTTTGGGAATCAAAGTTTAAGATGGCGGGTACTGCAGACTATTAAGATATGGTTGAACAAAGTACTCCAGAGTGAATATTTATCGAAGAGTGAGCGCAGGTAATGAGCTTGTTATTGAGCTGTGAGTGTGGGCGTGGCGAAGTAGCTCGTCTTGAAAATAAACGGTATCAGATAACTGACACATACTTTCTCCCAAGAATATGAAAAGGTGTTAAAAGCCTAAAAACATTTCCTAATGTCATAGTGTCTTGATGGCTCAGTCGGATAGCCACCAGGTGAGCAGCACGAGTTTTTGCATCCAAAAATTGAGTTTTTAACACATTTTGCTCTATAACTTTTGAACGCGCATTTTCCCGGAGATACGGGTGGTGTCATTTTATTCAGCATTTCAATCTTAATAAACCACAAAATTTTAATCAAAATCGTTAGAGCCGTTTTTGAGAAATTTTGATTTTTCAAGTTTTTTGGGGGTTTTGGGGGGTAAACTACCCTTAAAAATAAAAAATTCAAAAAATGAAAAAAACACCTGGAATTATCGTGGGTTTAAACCTACATACCAAGTTTCACCAAAATCGGACCATTGGGGAATTCTCTAGCTCTGTTTACATCCAGACACACAGACAGACATCACTCTGAAAACCACTTTTTTTGGACCCAGGGGGCACCAAAATGGATAAATCTGCGAACAATTCAAATTCTAAAATTTTGGCGAAACTAATACTTTCTCCATATACACATTTATAGGGGGAAAGGGGGCTCCAAAATGAATATATACATCATCAAAGGAATTGGAAAATTTTTACGAATACAATACTTTCTCCATATACTATTGTATAGGGGGAGAAAGTGAAAAACGAAAATTTTGTGGGCTACGATCTTCCACATATATGCGATTGAGGCAAATACTGACAAAAATGTATAAGTTTACAGAGCAAAAGTTTGATTCCACAAATAAATACTATTGTCATAGCAACAGTATTTGAGAAACCGTGAATTAAAAATATTGAATAAAATTAACACCCTTATCTGATTAATTGCAGTTTAAAACAGCATTGAATCGTTATAGGATGAAATCGACATAAATTTAAAGAACAGGGCTTTTAAGAACTTGATTAATCGATCGAAAAAGAATGACTATGTGCAGTTCTTTCATTAATCATAACTCTTTAAGGAGAACATAAAACATAATAGGCCTGAATCAACATCTTTAAAAAATTAAACATTATTAAACATTTAGGTCTATTTTTTAGTTCTTTTTGATACTTTATCTACTGAATCTACTTTATCAATTGAAATAGCAAAAAAGATACCCATTACAAGTAACTTTGTAAAAAGATACAATATTAAACAAAACAAAAACCCGTTGCATACTTAATTCATTACGATACAGGAGTCATTTTGTGAAACAGGTTCTAGACCAACGAGGCAACGAGGGTCCGGAATTTGACGAAAGTAGTGTTATAATAGACACTACGCCACTCGCACACCAGCTGATTGTTCCATTACCATTAATATTTTACTTTCTTCTTGTGCCTAATCCCAAAATAGTGAGATCTAATGTTAGTGAGAACGACGATTACATTAAGCGACATCGGGCGTGGGTTCTGGATAGATGGCCGCCTAACCTGTAAATGGTCGACATATGTGAGGGAGAAAGGAAAAAGGGACCTCTTCGCTGCAAAGTAAAATTTACAGTATGGACAGTTTTATCGATTGAGGTCAAAAATATCTATTTTCGGTTGTTTGCATTTTAATGTGCTCCATTTCATCTTTTACCGGTTGAAATACATTACAAAACACTTTTAATCGAGTAAAACATTCAAAATAATGATTAAAGTAGTCAATGTCTAGCTTGAGAAAAGGTACCTCTTCGCGCTTATGGATAAATAACATTGCCGCAAACAGGTCCCTTTTCAAAACCAATGTAAAAGCTATGCTTCACTTTGAAACCTGCATTCTGACGAATTCTATCGGCGACAAGGTGAACTACAACGAGTTAATTGTAAATATAGAACATCTTTCAATAAATAAAAACCAGAAAATGCCGTCCAGAGGTCGCACTCGGCAGTTCATTATGGAGTTCATGGGTTCATTATGCAATTCGTTATGGAGAAATAACATAGGACCGCGAAGAGGTCCCTTTTCTGAAATATCCACTTTTCACGACATGCTTTGTTAAGAACATTATTTTTTTGAAAACTACTGTGAGTTAAGACAAAAATATGTGTTCTCATTAAAGAGGACATTTACAGCTTTATTTTGGTACCAAAATCGTTTCTTAAATATGAAAAATAAATGTTTTATGCTAATTTGAATTTTCAAATAGATTTTTCTGAAAATGGCTTTTTTTCTCACGTAATTTCAAAGTCCTATATCTTTATCAAAAAAATTCGTAGACTCGCGGGACTTGTGCCAAATTGTTAGGAAATAAATAAGGAATTCATAAATATGAATGACTCAATATCGAAAATTGCCGCGAACAGGTCCCTTTTTCCTTTCAGCCTCACATATTAAGTTTGTCTTAGGTAAAGTGATGGGATATTCCACGATTGTAATCGTTGTTTAAGCCACTCGTTAACTATTCGCTAGTGTTCTAACTTACATCTCACCCGTGACTTAAAGGCCTTCATAGTAAAGACCTTATTGACTGGAGTTGATTAGTTTCTTTTGCTTTGAAGTTCTTCTAACCATGAAATACAAAAAGTGTACTAAAAGAGCCAGTTTATAAAATGTACTAAAAGGAAATGTGATATTTACTAATAAGGTAATTATGATTTTATTTGTGATACACTCTCCGGGTATTTATTACATTCGAAATAATTATCAACCCTCCATAACCTTAGATAACCTTATCCTTAATCTTAATCTTGGGACCTGACATACTAGTAGAAGTTGAAATTACGTATTCGAAACTTATCTTTGTTCGTGTTAAACTTCTCGTTTGACTGTGCAAGTAAATGAGTTAATAAATTTCCACTTGGACGTGGACACCGAAACGATCCTTCTTTCCGCGGCATAACATCAGTAAAAAGTCTTATGGTATCTCATATTAATTGTATCATATATTTTATTTAATATAAAATCACATATTTTTATAAAATATTCAAACAAAATTACTAATAGTAATTTCAAAAAGGTATGAATGAAGTTTAAATTGAAATCTAATTCCAGAAATCCACTCAATGCATGAAGTGCAAAGTACCTCAGAAACATTCAAGAAACTGTCCCTAGACACAGCTTAAAACTTAAGTTGTATGGATCAGTTCTTTAACATTATCCTTTGGGATTTTAGAGGCAAACTAGTAGTTTAGATTACAACGCCAAACATATTCAAAACTTATCATTTCAAGCTTCACTTCAACTATCAAACTTGAATCTTGATTTGAAGGTTGTTATAAAAACTGAAGTCCTTGTTTTTTTTATTATTAGTAAAAAACAGAAGAATTTAAGTTTTCAATTAATTCTTTATAACAGAGTTTTTGTAAATTAGGCTACGGCCACACATGGCAACTTAGTCGCCGCGACACAAACGCCGAAAAAGTGTGATACATTGAATCAAATGAAGGCGGCCACACAAGGCGACCCGCAACGTACAATGTATCACATTTGTTTCTTTGTCGCGGCGTTTGTGTCGCGGCGACTAAGTCGCCATGTGTGGCCGTAGCCTTAAAACGGTAAATCTATCTTCTTATTTTTATGAGGGTTTCGTCTGTTACGTCCCTTTTTCTCTCGACCTACTGAACCGATTTTTACGATTGAGGTTTCATTTTAAAGCTTAGGAAATAGCGCGTGGGCAAATCATAATTAAAATGGTCATATCGTTTTGGGCTTCGCCCCCTGGCCATTGATATATTTCTAGACGGCGCCGGCGCTATGGAATTAAATTGCGCACCTCAATCAATGCGGGTCACCTCGTATAGTATACTCTTTTAATTTTTTTAGTAAAGAACGTATGCTTGTGAACTAATACTTTCCTTATATGTCAAAACTATTTTTAATTAACGAATGTTTTTTATCTCTGAGCAATAATGACTACTTCACCCACTGAAAAAATATTTATCAGCTCTTCCAGATGGGAAGAGATGTTTTTTCGCTATAAATTATCTATCGGCATCACAAAATATCCTTTAGAACTTTTAGCCTATATCGTTTTTCAGTCTCCATCAAATCAAATTAAGAGTCTTCATCATAATAAATGATTGATTTTCCTCTTTTTAATAATAATAATTAGAGATCACCCACTGGTCCAAATTCGACCAAAATGATGGTTGATCTGGACCCAATTAGTTAAAAAATATGTTTAGAACTGAAGGTTCTGTTCTTCTTATTAGTTATAATTTATTATTACATTAGCTGTCTAAGGATTCAATCTTCACACAAGCTGAGAAAAAAGAAGGAAAAGAAACATGCTTGCCTATTAATTTATAGATCATAATAATAGTAATCGTTTTTAACTTAACACATGATATAGTATAGTATATAAACAATATCATTATCAGTTAAGAAAAATACTCTGACTATACAATCTTGACATTCCGCTAATTTTAGCCTAGAATGGAATTAAAATTTGCGCCCGTCGCGTGTGGACCCGCTAGTTGCACCTATGTGGACTACAGAAAGTAGCTATAACATCTATCCGAGTTAAAGGATATGGATTTCCAGTCTATAGTACCTATTCGTTGGTCCCTACTTTTTTCTGATTCCTCGTGGGCCGTCCCCCAGGGAAGATGGAAAATCATTGAAAGTGTTTTAAAATATCGTATGTGATGTCCAGGTTTCGTTGATCTATCAATATTATTACAAAACTATAAAACCGTCCCAGGATTTTTTGAGTGCCAAACATAGAATAACATAATAATCAACGTGTTTGGGATTTTGATCAATACCATTTTATTTATAAGTTATGTGGGCTGTTCAACGACGTAACTCTGTAAACAGCAAATCATGCCTGAAACTAGAGCAGCAAAAGCTTTTAACACGGTGGTGAACGACGTAGAGTGTTATTTAATGTGTGGTGGTGGCAAGTCCAACTCTCTACAATAGACCCTAGTTTATAGCTTGAACAATTTAATAGCACCTGGTTACAATGGTTGACAACTTGGTAAAATTTCATGGTCATTAATTATAAGTTTGCAATCTCATTACCTTTAAAATTAAAACCATCACTCAAGAGTCTCGAAAGTGCGTTTCATATGCAAATTTGGAAGGACAGATGTACTCAGAATTCCTTTATTTACAGTATGAGGTTAAAACTGTTATGACTTTACTTTATAAAAAGTAAAGTTGTATACAAGTGAGCGAGAAATCTGTTTCAAAATCGCCTATTAAATTTGTTAAATAAAAGATTTTATTCTTTATAAGTCATATAAATAAACCTCTCAAGTATTTTACAAATGTTAAAGTTTTGTTGTAAGTGACCTAGTATATTCCTAACATGAATTAATCATAATGAAGTGAAAAATAAAATTGCCTCGTTAAGATTTTGATTTTACGTATTTTTGTCTTATCAAGACTTGATGACAAGAAATGTGTCGTCGTTTTACTACATGACACTTGCAAAATTAAAATATAATAATAAATAAAAAGTTGAGGAAGACCTTTTGCTATGTGTATAAAAAGCCAAGTGTGATAGGAATTTGCATACCCCAGTCCGGACCGCAAGCCAATCCAAAGCTAATTGTGAACGTTAAAGTAAAGCCGTCGAGTCGGTGGAGGGTCCCTTTAGACTTGCACAACGCAATCATGTGCGCTATAACTTTGCACACAACTCGACGGAGATGCGATTAACATCCCCTGTGTTAAGACAATGCCGTGACTCCAAATATGGAAACGTCCTGATTAACATTGTTCACATTGTTACAGAGATTATTTATGATAAAAATATCCTGTTTTAAATATTAGTTCACTCAGATTTGAAATAACTTTTGCTATGGACTTTATTCTTTTATAACATCGATTTATTATTGTGCACGTGAATGGGAAAAATATCTAGGTCAAATGTTAGTTTAGTGTACTTTTTTCTAACCAAGGCTTGCAAAACGAGTTATCACTTCTCTTTACGACTCTTGTGAAATGTTTAGTTACGTCTCATATACCTTTTATAAGGATGAAATAGATTTGTTTACGAAAATGTTTTGTTGAACAATTATAGGTTACACTTCATAATTAAGAAAATTTTTGTTATGTCTGTTACCATAAAAAAAATAAATTCTGTTTAATAATAAACTTACACAGGCAGTTTACACGATCCGTTTATGAATACAGAAAATCTATGCACGAATGATTGAAAAATCTCACACCCTCTCTCCTTTTCTTTAATCATCGTCTATTATAACTATTACATAACTGGATCAAACATTAAATCAGAGTTATTTATTTATTATTTTACATTCATTATATCACCTGTGAAGAAACAGGTGATATAATAGGACAGAGTCCAGCTTATAAACACTCAAGAATTCCAATGGTATTCATCAAAATATAAATAAGATCACTCTAAATGTCTCCATAGCAAACATATCACGTTTCTAATAACTCTGGAGGACGTTTGTAAGAATTCTTACCCTATACTCAACGTGTTTCTTGACACGATCGTGTCTGATTGTTGAATCTCGACGTTTGCTGAGCAGCGTCCCCTCCAGGCGACGAATCTTCACTCCTAGACCACAGTATTACACGTGGGCTACACAAAAAGCATTGGGGATCTAAAGTTATAATAAAAAAATTAGTAAGTATCTTATTCCCACATTTTTTTCGTTTTTTAATACTGGCAAGCTCTATTATTGTTTAAATCTTCTATTTCAGTTTATAACAGGAGATGGTTTCCACTTCCTAAACAATAAGCAGCATTAACCACTAGCAATTATTATTATTTAATATTAATGTAAAAGTTTTACCAGAATATTTATTCCATGTTATATATTTTCTTTGGGTTTTGCCGTTCATTTTCGGACCATACACAAATAAACTTCTCGTAAATTATGAATGATGTAATTTAAGCGGTTATATCTCACTGGAGGGTGAGAAGGATAATAATAAGAAGAAGAAAAAGAAGAAAAAGGAAAAGCTTATTTCGGTAGAACTCACACCACTTAACTCAATAATCATTTGTTGGGTGAATAGAAATGGCTTGTTTAAAAAAAAATAAATAAATAAATAAAAAATAAACAACTGTTAAATAAATGTATTTGGTCAACAAAGTGAAATTCAAATAAACATCTAATGACCGTTGAATGTCCTCCGTGGCTGAAAATATATTTTTCCTCCACCTACTATCTAAAGCCGTATTTTACTCCTTGGAATAGAGTAGTAAAGTACTAATTTCTATCCCACGTGACTTGAATACTTAATCTTTATACCTAGGGAAAACTCGAGTTTTTTCGTACCACGGGGCTAAAGTTAGTTACATAAGAATAACATTAAAAGAGAGATTAAAAAGAACATGAGCCACAGTCAGCTGTTACTTGTATTTGTTTCGTTACTCATTGTTGACTAATAGCAGCTGTAGCTGCTGCTCACCCACTGCTGACCATTCAGTCAGTAGTGGGTGAGCAGCATCTCTAGTATTAGAGATGGTCGTGGCAGTGTAGGTGTTTGTTTACATTTTGCTTGGGTAGGCTATTAACCTAAGAAGTCCAAAACATAAGTGTAAAACTTTTGACTAGGCTTGAATTATATTTTGTTTTTTTCGTGTTCTTCAAAATTAATATGGCCTACCTTGTGTGTTTTTTATGTTGATGTGACAGATCCAGCTTGACGGAGCAAGGGATCATATGAAGGTAAAGAAATTATCTACGGTAGGCCTATTAGGCCTAAATTTTATTCGTGTAGGTGGAGGAAAAATGTTGTGTGCATAAAGGGACTAAAGTACTTTTCTACCTCAGGGAAATTGTTGCCCTCGGCTTCGCCTTCGGGCAACAACACTTTCCCTTCGGGAGAAAATATTGTACTTTAGTCCCTAGAAGAACAAATAACTAATTAATAAGACATTTAAATGGATTTTTTTATCATGCAGTAACAAAGGATAGATAAAAAGTTCGGTAAATATACCTTTGTCAACCCTCCAATAAAAATACATTGGGTTTCAAAGTGTAGCCCCAATTTTTGTTAAATTATGGTTTAGAAATGATGAATCGACATCCATGTTCAGTAACAACTCAAAACGGGTTTCTTGCATTGTAAATTCATTCGATTTTTCAAAATCAATTATTGCTGGTTATGGCAAGTTTGGGTTATTAGAAAAAATACTGTGGAAATTTTCCATGGATGTTTAGAGAAACAAAGCTCATAACATATTGATATCTCAAATTCAATCACAATTTTAAGTAGAAAAAATACCTTAAACATAACCAATTAAATAAAACTACATAAAAATCACGTGGGAACAAATAATAATAGCCTGTTGCAGTAGAACGGGGCAGTAATCGAATGTTCATTAAAATATTATAATTTCTTCATTTTAACCTTAATGAAGAATTACATTATGGTAAATCTGTAAGTAATTTTGCTGCATTTCGGCATTTATACGCATATGGGTTAGTTACAACCTAGTAAAGGTACATAACAAATTGTACCCAAGTTCTGATAATTTTTTGTCTTTCCCATAAAAACCTCATGGGGAATGAGTATGTAGGTTTGCTGCCATATTGGTTTTGTAAGCATACATTAATTCTTATGTCTTAAAAGGTAAATACCAAATTTCATTAAGAAAACAATAAATAAGTGAGGTGGAGAGGTTTGTTGATTTTTCATAAGAATAACAATAAGGAAGGTTTTATTTAAACTCCGTCGCTAATAAAGGTAGGTTAAACATTCAAAATACTAAATTTAATGTTTTACGAGTTCTTTTGTGTTTTCAGTTTAAATTGATAAGTTTAAAACAAAATTAGTCCAAAAATACAAAAAAACCCATTTTAAAACCCCATAAAACCCCGTTCCCATGGTCGACCATCGTGGTTTGTCAACTTAACATGAAGGGCGATGCCTTACGCCTCCATACAAAATGTTATCAAAATTGGAGGCTCCTTTCACTAGTTATCGGTACTACGGACACACACATAATATACATAGCCTATGCATGAAATTAAACTAATGGTTATATGTCTTCTGGAGACCTTAAAACAAAAAGGTATAATGGTCCCGGGTCTTGGTCTTACCATGGCTACTACCTTAATAGCGTTTTCCATATAGGGAAATTCGCTAAAAGTTTTTACCCTTAACTTTACCTCATCTTGAATCAAAAAAAAGTTTGGGGTGGGTTGAAGAAAAAGCCTACTGAACTATCAAACTTGCTTAGTACCGGTAATCCAGTAAGTTTACATTGTATTCTTACCATGTATTGCTTTTTCCGTTGAAATATATAAACAAATACAATTCAGCTACAGTTCCACATATATTTTAGAGTATCCTACTTTGTTTCTATTTTTTATGACAAAATTTTGATGCTCTAATGATCAATCAATTAAATCAAATATCTTTATTGTCATAAGACTATAAATTATAGCATTGACAACAAGTCACAATACAGAATAAAATAAAAAAAAAACTTAAAATTCTAAAGTGATCGACAGAGACGATACTACAGCACAAACATGGAGAGGTTAGATTCCAGAGCTTGCGACCACAGAGTAAGGAACCTTTTTTAAAGCTTTTTTACTCTGTGGAGGAGAGCCGGCGACGTAGTGAACTTTCCATTCTTTGTCAGCTGTTAAAAATACGCACAACAATTTCTTATACATTCTTTTCCCCAAGACCCACTGGCACTCCACCGTGCTCGCGACACCGGGACCGATCCCAATTATATCCTGGAATTATCCCAACCAATCGCATCCGCCGCCTTCGGTCGCTCCGCATCTATTCTCCGTCAGCACTTCATTTCCTGAGAACACACGATCCGCGCTCGCTTTACAAGTCCGTTCCTGCTCATGACGTCATACTTCCGTTCAATTACTACGTAGTCGATTGCCATAATTAGCAAGCTTTTGTAGATATGTAGGATGTATGCAAGTTGTAAGAAGACACAAGCTTGATGCCCTGGCTTGTACCGTAGGCAATCAATTTCCTAATCAATAAATGGGATGATAATTTCTCTGTCTCTTGGCAAACGGGTTTCTTACCCATAATGGCCATTGAAACCCAGAGCGAAGTGTTAGTTCCGCACAAACATTAATCACCAGAATTTTTTATAAGGAGAGGGGAATCTCCCAGAGTGTTTCGTCTTACCATACTTTTATTTAAAATAATTCTTAAGCTAAATTAATGTCCGATTTATACAACTCCAAACGAGTAAAAATGATAATTCATGTGGTATGTAGGCCTAATTCGTAATTGTAAAAAACATTTTCCTCCCACTGTATTTGAAGTTACAAGAAATGAAAATTTTATTCTTATGCTTCATTAGAGGGTTTGGAATGTTCTATAAATATTACTAAACGAGCGCCAAGGTCAGCATAGAAGGTCGGCAGTCTTAACGTTTTACTGAAATTGACGGCGAAAATGGTATCGGTGTGTATACAGGGTATCCAGCTTCCACCTTTACAAACTTTTCCAGGTTATTAATCATGCCAAAACAAACAGAAAAACTATTTAAACATATGTCCTAAAAACCTTCGTTAAGCCGCTAGCCGCTATTTTGTTTTTTACACATAACAATTTATATTTCCCTGACGGTTAGTTGTATTAAGTTCAAATTTGGCATGGACCTTTATGATACCAATGACCATTTTCAGGAAAAAACTATTTTTCCCAATGTTTTTTCAAAATGGCGGCCATTTTAAATTTTTAAACTCAAATATTTAAAAAACGGTAAATTTTTTAAAAATGTTACAAGAGACAAAAAGGTCGACAAATTAATTTATCTAAAAGTGATACCTAAAAGTTAAGCTAAAAAAAACAATTAATGAAGTTACTACATTTTTTCTGCAGAAAGACACTGGTTTTGCACTATGGTTAATGCAAATTTAGGTTATTTTAATAGAAAAATCGCAATAGCTCCGTTATTTGTTGTTGGATATTTACAAACTTGATATCACTGTTTAGATAATTTAAATTTTCAACTTTTTTGTCTCTTGCAACATTGAAAAAAATATTGTTTTTGAGATATCTGATTTTAAAATTTTGAAATTGCCGCCATTTTGAAAATACACATTGGAAAAAATAATTTTTTTTCTGAAAATGGACATTGGTGTCATAAAGGTCCACGCCAAATATGAACTTAATACAACTAACCGTGACGTAAATCAAAATTACTATGTGTAAAAAAAAACTAAATGGCGGCTAGTGGCTTAACGAAGCATTTTAGAATATATGTTTATATGATTTTTCTGTTTGTTTTTGCATGCTTAATAACCTTGAAAAGTTTGTAAAGGTGGAAGCTGGACACCCTGTATATTTTATTACTAGTCCCGGAAGTGACCTATTTTGGTCCAAGCGGAGGTAGGGCAGGTAAACCAAAGTCGAGAGCAAAACATTAATTAAGATCTAAAAAAATGCATTATAAACGAGTAACGAACTATATACTTTTCATCACAATACAAAAATCTCTTAACATTTTTCTGAAAAGCAACTAAATTCATGATTATGTAATTTTCAATTTAAACACAATAACATTTAATGTAAAAGTCAGCTAATTAATTTCTCTAGTAATGCTGTATTAAAGTATTAATTACATCTCCTGGTAATAGAGAACAACAATTCTAATGTTTAAGGTCCGGAAAAGTAATTAAAATTCTAAAAGAAAAGGCCTGTGGTGGTAAAGTAACGTTCACAAACATTTAATTTAGGTACAACCACTAAACATAAGAGTGCTACCAGGATATTTCAACTGGATAAAATTTTGACGTGTCCACTTCAAGGAAACGACCACTTTCGTGATTCAGATGTATTTGAATACAGCCCAGTAAAGTAGGGAGTGATAGAAAAATATTAATTCTAGTAAATTGTTTATATAAAAATTTGTCACTATTAAATGTCATACTGTAATTTTTCTTAGATATATTTTATTTCCGATCGGAAATTAGAAAACCAATATTTAATTAAGTTGTCAGAAGTGAAGGTAATCGTCCTTATTTTCGGAAAGATCCACGTTAACCGTAGTAGCCGATATCCTAACGTTGATAATTAAAGTCGATAGTTGTTGTGTAAAATGTCAAATATTTATGAAACGGCCAGTTTATAATTGGTAAGTATATTTGTTCCTAATGACTGTTAGTAGACACAGCCGAAAAAATTAACTTTCCCGTTAATTCACCACCATACTTATTTGACTTGTAATTTATTTAGTTCACTAAAAGTTTGAAAAACTCTAAAATGTGTTGTTTGATTAGTATAAGACACGTAAACATAAATAAGTAATTAAAAAGGATTAACAATATTTTTATAGGGTAGATTAGGGTAAAGTAGAGCTGGTTTGAGAGTTGGTAGGTTTTGGATGAGGACTGTTTTGATGTGATTTATGTTTAATAAAACTTCGCAAAACTTGATATTTCTAATTCCAACAATGAAAAGTATTACAACAGTGGCTACTAAATTGATCAGATACTTTGTGGACTATGTATCGGTACATGATAAGATAAAAGTACGCGAGTTCCACGATGAAATAATTCCACGCGTGAAAAATCTAAATTTCATGTTAAATTTGGTTTAGGGTAGTTTCTTTAGCTTCACACAAAATATGAAAGCAAAATACTGAAAATTCAGAAAAAGTGATGGTAGTAAAATAATGAAAAAACAAAAAAAACATGAGACAACATCTTAAGACCTCACATCTTAGGATTGGCATCGGGTGCTTATTGAACGAATACATTTAATTAATACTTATTGAGAAAACATATAATTGTTATAGTTTAACATCCAGAGACAAAAATGTGACGACCTTCTCGTGTTAAAGTTCATAGTAAGAAGATCTCAATTTCGACTCCGCTTACATATACGCAATACAAGGAGTAACAAAACATATTTTATGAAAGAAGTTTTATCATCAACAACTTTAAGCCCGTCTAAAGACATGGCCGCCGTGCCACGCCTTCTCTTTGGGCATAGGCAACCGTTGTGCCTCCAGGTTCGGTTTTGGCCGCTCTCATTTCGGAAGTCATCACATCAAGTATGTTACTATACATAGTGGAATAACCACCAACTAAGTATACGAAGATTTATGTAGGAGTAAAGTACACTTTGTTATAATTCTCCACTAGGAGGTTTCAATAAATTCAATAATTGCTCGTTAAACTGCTTTCTTCTCTTTTAAATCGTTACTTAAACTATTTAATAAAGATAATTCATTCATAATTCATAATGTTTATAGTTAAATTAATTAAATAATATATTAGTAAATGGAATTTGCTTTTATATATTAAATAAGTGTTACCTTTTCTGAACCATGAAATTAGTTTTTATTGTTAGTTACATTAGATGAGGTATCGCTTGACATACATACTATAGGTACTATAAAATCGTACTTAAATGGTGATAGTTATGCGAATTCTCAGCTATTCACAAAATTGTGTTACTAGACCGCCCATATATTTTAATGGTGTTTTATTCTCAGTAATCCCATTTCATAAAGTTATCGCTAAGTAAAAACGTTCATCGTCAAACAAATTCCATGAAAATAAATTGGGTGGCGTTGAGTAAATCTGGGCAAACCAGAAACATTTTTGAAAAAGATATTAGTTGCATTTAAAACTATAAAAAATAAAAAGGAATTCGATTTTTCATACATATTTCCTAGTAAAACATGTAACTGTATTTCCTGGAAGCTAGTAGCGGGATGTACCGCACATGGCCTTTGTCCGACACAAGTACTTTACCTTCTCTCCAAGTCTTCGCCACGGGTTTATAGCCAATAACTCCTGCACTCTCGGTATATTTCGTTTAACTTTTACTGTTTCCTTAATAGACTAGACAGTGATGACCACAAAAAGATCTTCAGATGGTCGTTCCTAGAGAGAGACAGAGTGTGAGGGAGAGCGAGATAGAGACAGTAGCGGGTTCATCTTTGAGTTATGGGACTGCTAATGCCTGCAAAACTGCGTGTTTGGTCCTTTATCAAAGAATCAAATAACGAAAAAAGTGTACAATGGGGCTCGGTTTGGTCGCGTTTTAATAGTTTTGGGAACTGCAGAAAATCCCCAAAATAAATATAAATTTTACGACAATTTTATAGCCTAAACTGAACGGTGAATTATGATACTCTTTTTATTTTCGGTGCAACTTCTCTTGTGGTTCGAAGATACCTAAGTAACTGGGGGTTATTATTTAAGCCTCTCGATTACTATTTAATATTGTTTATATTTGAGGCTTACCTTATGAGCCAAAATATTATCCGTTTTATGGAATGGGCATAAAATGTACAATATTTTTTTATCATGAGGTAAGCATATATACAACACCTAAGTAACTTTAATGTAAATATTTTCACAAATTTTTGGAACTTTGATTGCAAACTATTATTCAGTTGAAAGATATGCTATCTTATAAAATTTAGTAAAATATCAGGCCAACAAGGATAAAAAAATATAAACTAAAATAGGTATCTTAATACCCATATACCTAACATTTACTACTATGGAATCAGGGTTTTATGGGAGTTTCAAAAGGGGAGATATACAGGTCTCAAAGTTAAATTCTAAAATTAAGCAAATTAAGTTCAAATCACTTAAAATTTTGAATTTCTTTTTAGTTTAGCTGGGAAGAAAAAAAAGAAAAATGAGACAAAAGGAAATAAGTGGTAATCAAATATTCCATGTTATCGCCTTGGGAAACCAGCAAAGCTATATCTCACTTATTTATTAACACCGGGGTGCTGAAAAAACTTAGGGCATAATACTTTTTAATAACAATTCATTTCGCTATATAAGTTAAAAAAAAATAAACTACAAACTTAAAAAGTGTTTGATTACATAGACCGCACTCATGGTTACCTATCATCGACCTATCATGGTTACCTATCATTTGGAGACGTAAGCTTCTAGCTAAATTATTGATAAAAATATTAAGTCATCTCCATTCTTTTCAGCTCCTCCTATTCGACAAAACTTGGTATACTCCTTCATCTAGTTTGAATGTAACCATCTAGCCTGTACATCTAACTCCTATCATTGTGGTGAATATTTCAAATACGGACGTGTACCTACTCAAGTCTGCTGCTGGGAGTTATTAATCCACTGGAAAAATCCAAAAAGGGCTATTCAATGGTGCCCGCTGTTTTCCTTATAAGAAAAGTTAAATGAAAACAAAATTTGGAATTAATTTCCCTTGTCGGTTTTCCTCCGTGTCGCCGCTTTCTGATCCTCCTAGATAGCAGAATAGCGTTCCACGCCCGCAACTGGAGCGTACCTTGTCGCGTACCCCCCCCCCCCCACGGTGCCGTCATACGCTCGCCTTCACGCAGCGACACTTCATAATTATCTTGAAATGGAGATGGGATTAGCATTTACCGCGGATACAACTGTGAAAGTTGATACTGAAATTCTATTGAACTGTTCCAAATGTTATATTCCTGGGCGGAAATGCAGTGGACAAGAGCGGTTACTCCATGGGATCGGGCGCGGTCCCCATGTGTCATGGGGGTGCCACCATAGCGTCGGACAGACTCATTATCTGCTAGGTCGATTGTATAATCACCAGTAGCGTTCGGTCTAATTTCTCTTGTAACAATCATGTATCTAATCTTTCGCTTTGTGCAACAGCTTTGAAACCTCCTTTAGCTGCCCAACAATTTTGTCATGTGTAGCTAATACAGTACTTAAAATGAAAGAGCAGATTTCTAAGAACTATTACATGAAATCTGGTAAACAATCAAGATTGATCTTATGTCTTTCGATGTAGAAAAGAAGCCAGTTTCAGTAGTGTATCAGCTGAAATTCTGCTATTATTTTCTACCACAAAACATTTAATAAGCAACCTCTTCGAGAAAAACGAATTCATGGAAGGAATATAATGGCACGGAAACATCAAAATTTGAAGGAACCCATTGCTCTTGATACGTTGTCTAATGGATGACAATACTGATATATACTGCAGTTCAGATGTATGCAGTGCTCTATGCACTCTATGCACATATGTTGTCTTTGATGAACATATGAAATCTGCTATCTGATTATGTTTTGAAATTCCTTTGACATTACTGTATTTTTCTTAGCGCTGGTTGATCAATACACTGCTGCGATGTATAGAATTATTGAGTAAAACCCCATTTGTTATGTAAGTTTTTAAAGTATTTCGCTTTCACAAATGGTAAACCACCACTTAAGCAATACAAGTTTTTCACAATTTGTTTGGTCATAAAAAAAACAAAATTTCATGCAATGTTATAATTTAATTTTCTATACAAATTTTTGAGATTCATTCACACGAATAATTTACTTTTATCAAATTTCTCTTATGTTTTTCAAACAACATAAACTGATACCATATTTTACAATTGGTCTTAATTTATTTTTAAACGCGGATTTTTTGTAAATCTAAGTTAATAATTAGAGCCATTACATTAAACAATTGCAGTTTAGTTATAAATTACCAATTAGGTCAACTATAATGTCATTCCAAAGATTGAAAACCAGTTATTTCAAATTGTTGTTTCGTTTGGGTTATACACCAAGTAGGGGTAAGTTAGAAACTTTGGGAAATTCGTAGTACTGTAGTTAAAAAAAAAAGAACACGTTAAAATAGTTTTAAAAAATTAAAGCCATATTGAGTGATATAACATGTAGTATGTCTTTATATATAAAAGAAAAAGACAAAAGTAAGTGGTCTCTATCTCAACCCTGTACAATAATGTCAGCTGATCAGGATTTACAAAAATGACTCCTTTGATTCTCGGTCTTAGATTTTCTTAAAAATCATTTACGTGAAATCTCAGCTATTTTGAACAGGTTTGAGAATATGGAGACCTCTAAAATTAACCATCTCTTTCCTTTTGAAATAATTGGGTCTTTTAATTTGAAAAATTGCTAAAAAATATCCTTATTTTGGCATACATTATTCCAACATATACATCATTTATATATTTATATCCCAATATAATTAATATATCATTTATGAGGGCCCCAGAGCCAACCGTAATCTGCAAGAAAACATATTTTTAGCGATAAACATTTTAAAACACCGTTTGAAACAGGGGAATGCGAAGGTATGTCTTCAGTGTTTTACGGGGGCGAAGACGACTCTTAGGCCGGCGACACACTACTGGACTTTTCACCGGACCGTACATCGGACCGAGCACCATATCGATCGTCGAGCCGAGCTCTCTGGAGGCGGTTTTCTGGCGAAACATCAAGGAAGATCGGTCCGGTGTACGGTCTGGTGTACCGTCCAGTGTACGGTAGTGTGTCTGGATCACTTTTGCTCCGTACGCCGTCCCGAGCGTCGCCACCACTTCCCCTAGCGCTCTCACTCACTCACGCTCTCTCTCTCTCTCTCTCTCTCTCTCTCTCTCTCTCTCTCTCTCTCTCTCTCTCTCTCTCTCTCTCTCTCTCTCTCTCTCTCTCTCTCTCTCTCTCTCTCTCTCTCTCTCTCTCTCTCTCTCTCTCTTTCTCTCTCGTGAATTTGTCCGGCACGATGCTCGGTCCGATGTCTTTTTCGGGAAAATGTTCGGAGTAAATTTACCTCCCTGTATGGTGCAATGTTCAGTTCGATGTTAGGTCCGGAGCAAAGTCCGGTAGTGTGACGCCGCCTTTAACATGCGAGTCACCGACACAGCACATCATACACGTCCTCGCTCTCGACTCTGGAGTGCACAGTTTACTTTCTTCTGACCCCAGTTTCCCTCGATAGCACTGACTGACCTTTGGAGGTTTCCCGTCGTGGGGTCGCCGATGACGGTAATCCCATTGTCTGGTGTCATCTCGAGACGCTCTGAGGAGTGCTTGGCAGCATTCGTTACTTTTCAATTTTTGCTTTAGGACATACTCGTGCAAAGTAGTAAATTTCATAACCTAGAGCCAAAATTGAAGTCGGAAAATGAGTAAGAAGATAAAGGCCAATTAAAAAAAAAAATCTGTCCTAAATAGGTATTTTTAACGTTGAAAATATATTCCATCTTACAGCTCACGAAGATAATCAATCACCTCTCAATTTTCATCTAAACTGTGATTTCGAATGTATAAACAAAAACAAAGAGGATATTTTGAGAATTTATATATTTTAAGCGTGTGTTTAATTTTAGTTCGTAGGATATCCCAGTGGAAGGTAAAGAACGGGAGTATCAACACTTTGCCCTGACACTATAAAACTATAAATAATAAATTTTCATTAGCTGATAATTTTATTATGAGTCATGTTTTAGTTTCTTTATGTGACTATGCTATATAATGCTAGCGATAACGACGATTAGGTTAAGCGACACCAGGTGTGGCTACGTTTCGGATGGGTGACCGTCTATAACGTACCCAATTTTGACATTTTTTATACTTTATTTTTAGAGATAACAAATAATTTCGATGTATAGATAAAGTAGTGTTTGCAACTATTTTATTCACCCTTTAAGCCACTTATGGGATACTTAGAACATCTCACTCACGGCTTAAAACCTTCATAAGAAAATCTGTTTACTATTACCTATATAAATAAATAATATTGATAAGAATGTTATTGGAAGTTTAAAGACCTACAGGAGCAATAAGTGAAAAGGAAACGTTTGTTTTAGAGTTCTGACGATAAACTGCTATAATCTGGCATACTTTGCAAGGGTTTAGAACGCGGTTATTTATATAATTCATGTAAGATACACCCTTCATCACAGGGTAAAATACAATACTCCTGACTGAGTGGGGAAAGAGCCAAAACTCACGAAGGAAGGCCACGGATTCGCACAATTCGAATCACAAAAGATTTCAATTCTCTAGAACCTCCTGTGGTTGCAACAACGCAAGAGAGTGACTTGTCTAAAACATTTCTTTCTTTTCCTGTGCTTTTCATTTACATTATGTAAAAAGGAATTATCAACTTTCTTGTCTCCGTTCGCCACGCTTCTGCGACGCACTATTACCGGCCCCCGGCCCGAGCGATTAGCTACCACAAGTTGTCATTTAAAAACTTATTATCCACACACTTTAATGTTGATTAATTTCTTGAGTGGATTTTCTTCCTAATAAATTGCGTCTTTTGTTCCATCCAGTTATTATCCCTATTGTATGTTACCCGTTGGATAAGATTTTATATTTTATCTGTAATAAAACTTTCCTCTGATTAAATTATTAATCTTCATCGCACTGAATGGAAAATAACAGTTTTTAATGTCAGCTGCAAACGTGGAAATTTAACGCTTTTGAACATTAGTGGGGGAAAATCAGTGGCAGATTTCCCCCACACCAGTTAATTAGTTCTGATTCTTGACACAACGTGTCGTAAGCTAAATTGCGATCCAGAAGCAGTCATTCACCTAAAATATACTCTAACATTATCACACAGTCACTAATTTCGGCATAAAAATATTTATGTTAAACCTGAAACATGTAGAATCAGCACATTTCCTTATTATGACACCAAATGATCTATCAATTTATCATGTTGATAACTCAGGGCAGTAATAAATGGAAAATCGAAAATTGTCTGAAAATCGTCATGAACATTTTTTTTAACATTCTTCCAGTATAGGGTTTTCGAAGACAATGATTTTAAAAATTGTTATTGTCATAATTGAGAAATTGAGAGCAGCACGAAGAAAACTAGCAATTTAACCCTACCCTGTTTTGTTTTTTAATACAGAATATGAATTTGAACATAGTGTTTTTGTAATCTAGTGACCTCCATAACAATCACGGTTATGGACATACTTCTCACCTTGACTCACATAATAACGAATCGCTTGTGGAGGAATTCGCAAAAATTACTGTCCTACCGAAGAAGCAAACAAAAACAAACATTGCGTAATTGGAGCTACCTCTTGAGTGTTGAAGGTGAGCGTATCTATTAGCAACTCTCATCTGCCGCCCCTGGCCGACTGGGTGAGCGGAAGAGCCTCTTATCACCATTATCTTTGTTGACACGTCCGGAGCGGCGGAGGTCGAGGCGAGGGCGAGGAAGGGTGTCAATGGCGAGGAGTTGGCAGACGCTGGCCACCGGACCGTGGCTGGCGGGGGCCCAGGCTCATCGGGAACCGGGAGTGGGGGAGGAAGAGGTCAGGGGAGGAAAAGGTCAGAGGAGGAAGAGGTCAGAGGAGGAAGAGGTCAGAGGAGGAAGAGGTCAGAGAGGTAACTCAAGATAGGAATGCTCCATCTGCCCCCAGGTAGTGCCGGAAAAGACTAGCTGGAGTTCCAGACTGTGATGTTGGATTTTCATATACAAAATTACTGACATTCTACATTTAATTGAATAAAAATCGTCAGCTAGACTAATCCCACACCATTATATCCATATCCAACAATTAAATCTCACTTCCAGTGTGTCATTTTTGTAACCTTTTTCATTTGTTCGCTTGATTAGAACCAGGATCTGGATAAGGTGAAAAAGACCTCCGTTTTGACCGATATATAATTCAATTCAATTGATTTATTCCATAAAAGATACAATACGAGGTATGATGTAGCATGGACGAGTGTTATAAGAGACCATAAACCAGTGTGGGTAGAGTCTGTATACAGTTCTGCCGATGCTATGTCAAATTAAAACGCTGCATTTGAACTGGTAAAAGACTTAACCTATACTTTTGACCACTGCATATCCTACATTAAACGGAATGGACGAAGTCCTATCTATACACCATGTGATTCATCCCTTAGGGTTAGGATAAAAAAATATTTTTTTATTCCCTGTATTGTCTTGGTTTGTAAGTCATAATATTTTCTTATATATATTTGTCGACTTGGGACGTTTTGAAAATCAACTACGGTTGAAAACCGCTGCAAAATAAAGACTATATGTAGTTGAGAGTATTTATAAATAAAATATAAAAAACACACTTCAGGACTTGGAATTTTAAATTTGATGGATTCTTGAACATTTAAATCGTCGATTTATAATGAGAGATGAATTATGAACGAACAATTTACGCAAGTACTTTGAAAACGATGTATCGTTTGCTAAACATTTTACTTATAGATGTTGGTTTTCATGCGATAAAAACATACATTAATGTGTGTGCGTGTCTGTATGTTTACAGAGCTATGGAGGCCCCAATGGACAGATTTTTATGGAATTGGGTATATAGGTCCCAATCCACAATACTTTCAGGTGTTTTTCCATTTTTTATTTTCTTTATTTTAAAGGCTGTTCACACACGAATAAACGTGGAAATCTAAATTTCTCATAACCGGCTGTGGCGATTTTGATTAACATTTGTGGTTTCGGTTTATTACGGATAATAAGCCAAATACTGTAAAATTTCACAACCCGCATCTTACAGGAAACTCGCGTTCAAATTTTTAAGTGTTAAAAAAAATTTAATAAGAAAGTGAAATTGAAATGAAATTTATTTATTAACATTAAATCAAGCTAAAAAAACTAAATAATCCAGTATTTCAAAGTATTGCTCTACGTAAAGTGGTTGCGGGGAAAATTCAATTTTTCGTTTACCAGTAAACTCAGTTTGTTGCAAAAAGTCACAGACCCGCGTCGAGTCAAACTCGGGCTGCTCAGCTGGTAGCCCACTGAGCTATCAAAACATTGTTCTGTGGAGGCTTTTAAAACTTTTTTTTATATTGTTGGGAGAAAGGGTGTGCCGGTTATATTAGGCCTATGCCATTTATTTTGAATTTATTATTGAAATTGGTCAGTAAATTTTCAATCACACCGTAAAAAAAATTTTCTTGACTATTTTTCACAATTATTTTTACAACTAACTGCAACAGAGGGCAGTGGCATGCTTTTATATGCTTTTTCCGAGGTATGTGTCTGTAATGAAGAGTTTATAAGTAAAGAAATTGAACAATTTTAAGTGGTTTAATTCATAAATTAGTTTATTATTTGTATAGATATTTTAACATTATTTGGTTGATGAGTGTGAAATTATTGGCGCAAATGCACTACTGTAATTATTATATTTTGTTTACTTGCATAAAGGAACTTTAGTTTGTCTGTGTGATTATGCAAAAATAATCAGAGAGACTGATGCTTTTTAGGATTTGTACTTAAGCGACTCAAGGATCTTTCTCGATTTACTATACATTACATATATGCCTAAAGCTTAAATAAATTTTCTTTCAGGCACTGTAAACTATTGCAAATACAAATTTTAGATGAAAAAAGGTAACACTCGTTGTGACAGAATTCGTTCATGAAGTGAGAAAATTCAAAGAATATAAAACAAAATCTGCAATACTTGCAAGAAACTTGACCTTTTCGCTAGACCACTGAGTAGCGGGTAAATTCAGTATTCAACAGTGGTGCAGTGAGACTTGTGCCTACGGAGGAGTTGATAACAAAACAGTCAGAGCGGAAACGGTTGGTGTAGACGGAAGCTAAGCTACATAACAGGGAAAAACTGAAGGAATACAATGAGGACTGGGTCGGCGGCCACGGAGATAGCGCTACGTCATGGTCCGGGAGATGGGTAGTAGTTTAGCTGACAAACTCTTCGAATACATTTTCAGCAAAATAAAGGCACACACAATTTCTAAACTATTTTAGATTTTTTTTACAAAGATCATATGTCTTGGAAAAAGAAAAATTGTATATATATAAATACTAGGAAGACTTGTCCTTAAACTATTATTTCAAGTTGGCTAGGAAGCCGAGAGATTACGGTAGGCTACTTGCCACAGTACTGGGCTTGAGAGTTTGATCGAAAGCATTTGTCATCAAGTTCATTTTAAGATTAAAAATATTGAAACTATTGAACAAATTTTTAACCAATTCCAGACATTATTGATTTGTTAACCTAGTTGTCGGTTGTAATTAATAATGGCATCGAACGAAAAGACATTGTTTATAGCAAAACCACGGTTGGCTCTATAAAAGGCCATTTGCGAGTATATAAGCAAATAAGTCAAATGGGTTAACACTTCCATTGAAATTAGAAACGTTTCTAGATACTATCTTTGACTTCACATACTAAACATATTTAAGAGGGCAAGTGCATCTACTTAAACCTAATTTGCCTTTAAATTCATGTGTCTAAACTTAGAAAGGACAATCCAACGGCATCGCCAGTCTAGACAAACAGGAAATTACATTCAGAGTAAATACACATATCATCGGAAGATCTTTCAGAAGTTAATGACAGTTTAACGCGACTTAACCTGAACAGTGTTTGTGAGGTGATTCAACATAAAGAATAATTATTATGACATTTTCATGATAGATTTAAGCTCTATAAATGATTAGCTACTTCCGAACGAATCTATAGTGAGGGATCAGTGATTAGAATTAATGCACGGAATCTATAACATTGCAAAACTTAATGAAAAAAAAAATGGTTGGAAATATGTTTGATTTCTCGAAATGGTGGATCCGTTTAAAAAAGAACAAATAGAGAAATAAATCTATTCTTGTTGAATACACTAAGGGTTTTTTGTTGTAATTGGAACTCCTACTACAATCCATAACCGATTTTCAAGTCTTTAGTCTCGTTGGAAAAGGCTTGGTCTTGGTCTGTAGTTGTTTTCACCAAAGATTTATGAGACTCGGACTTAAAATAAGGACACTATACATACGTAATATAATTTTGATTAACAAATTAGGATAAAATTCGAATTGGGTTGGGTTTTTTTTAAATATCTGTTATTGTTCAGCTGTAAATAAGTGTAGTTTCGGACAGTTCCTAATAATTACAATATTGGATTGGTCGGATTTAATTGGTTTAGACCCAAACGTAACATTTTTAGCAATTATAGTTTGAATTACATTGTTTGACTTCGAGCAACAAGTACACTGTATGTTTTTTATACAGTGAAGTGAAGAATTTCAAATCCAGATAAAAAAGGTTAACAAGTTAAGTAAACTATCTACTCCAAAACAATGATGTTCATGTGAGGACAGTAGTGGGGAATGGCTACAGTTGGCCAGGTCAAGGTCAGGCGGTTGTAAGTGTTGTAGGGGTAGTAGCGGCTGGGGTTTTTTTGACAGTGATGGGTGGGTTTTGGAAGTGGGTCAAGGTCATCCGGAGGGGTTTTTTTTTTAATCTCTTTATTTAATAAAAACTCATTAGTGATTGGAGAATTGGTTTGTCATTATTTGTAGCAGTAATAGTTATTTTATTACTCTGTATGGGTGAATCCCACTGCGTGTCCATAGTTGAGAAAAAAGGAGAGGTCCTAGGTGGTTACAGTGGCAAGTTGATAGAGCAGAACAAGACATGTGTCTGAGGAAGAATAATCATATAAACCTGGTAATATAGTGAATAAGAATAATTGGATAGGATCGTCAATAGGTGTAACAAGATTGAAATTTTGATATTTCAGCATTTCAGTTAAGACAGAGTGTAAAATAGAATCAGTAGAAGAAGTATTGGAAAGGTTAGATTTTACAAAGTACAACGGGTGAAAACTGAAGTATTTTTTAAGCTTACCCAATGTAGTACGCGGTTTTGAAACTGTGGAGTTAGATTGTTTCTGTAAAATATGTTTAGTGCGTAAAAGTTTTAAATGTAAAGTGTGCGAAGCCATAATAATATTTAAAGGGGAGATGTGTACTCTCTAAAATTCAGCGAGTATATGACCGGTGCCCGCAAGTGTGTCTGAATATATAGAGACTAATTAACATAATAAGCGCAACATATGTTAGAGTAAGAAGAGTAAGTTAAAAAATGTTTGATAGTCTTAGGGACTTACGGATAGATGTTTACTGTCGCCCTATCGCCATTATAATGGCGCATGCGCGAGGTACCGATGCCGCTTATATAGGGTAGTGTGAACCCTCAACCCCCTCCCCTAAGAGAATGAGATAAAAGGGAAGAACTTTGAAGATTTCAGTTCTTTGTTGGGGCGGCAGCGTCGCGAAAGGTTCTAGTAGGGGGAAAGAAATTGTTAATAAATTTTTGTAAATTTTTAAAAATTACCGCTAGTGGTAGAAGTTAGTTAATTATTTTATAAGGTTTAAGAACTGTGTTGTAGACGATTAATCGCAGTTATATCTAGCATTTGTACAGGTAAAACTTGCAGTGTAATAATTATATATTAATATTGGGTGTTAACTGTTTATAGTCCAAGTAGTTTAGTCTAGCAGCAGAAGTTAGTTAACTATTCTGTAGTGGTTAACTTGTATAATAAGTATAAACTAAAATAAAAATAGTAACGCGAGATTATTTGATATATTATATATAAAATAAAAGTGTATTTTTAAATGTTAAGAAATAGTTAAAAAAAATAAACCACATAAAAAAAATAGCAAGCTTAACAGGTGGTAAGTTAAAACAAAGCATAATGTAACATTACTAGGTGGTAGAGACTTACAGATTAGTTGTTTTAGCTGTGGTACCTGGGGAGTGAATGGCAGACGCGCGACCGCGTTGCGGCTTATATAAGCACAGATAGTAATTATGTTGAAATTAACCCCCCCCCCCCCCCCTAAGGAAAAAAGTGTTGACCCCCCCCCCCCCCGTCACTTTCACTCATCAAGATAAATTAGGTTGATAGTGGTTACATTTATGTAACACCAATTTAGCTTTGATGTTGCCAATAGTTTAATAACTATAGTTAAGCGGCAAAAGAGGACAGATAATTTTTCTGCCATTACTCAGATAATAACAGACAACAATTATGGTGTTACGCGATGGGGAAAGCCTCAGTGAAGCTCAACAGCGGATTAAACCAGGTGTTGCCTAACGTTAATTGCAAGGTACAACGCTCCACCTGCATTAGCGGCGACCTACATGTGACGAATAGATCATTGGAAATTTCCACTGACGTTGGACGTTTCTATCCCCCTTAAACCCCTATGGCTCCCCACTACTTTGTGAGCCGAGAATCTTTTTGGCGACTATCGCTGAGGTTAGTTCGGAACAATTCGTCGGACGCGATGGTTGTTCCGAACTCAGAGGGTACCTCAAATATATAAGCGGCCGATATATATTTGAGTTACTCTTGCTGTTAGGGTTTTAATATTAATACTTGTTGTGTGTGAGTGTGTGTGCAAAATGTTATTTTTAGTTTTAAGTTGTGCTAATTTTAAGCTTAATTTGCGCATTGCGATGTTAGCATTAAGGTGTTATGGTATTGTTGATGTTTGGAAAATGTGTTTTTGATGTTGAGTTTTATTGTATGTGTGTGTGTACTAATAACCTTTCACAGCTAGCTGTTAGGAGGGTAGATTAAATTTAAATTTAAATTATAGAAGTTCTGTTGAACTTCATTAAATATGGGTGGGACATGCGTGTTGTGCCATAGGCAGCGCATATTTTTATTTTTTTAAAATTTTTAATTTTTTGTTAGGAAATAATTATATTTGGGTGGGTTTAGATTAAGGGTGGGAGGTTAGAGTTGCGTCTTGCATTACTGTTCCAGACTCCTATTGTAAAATTGGAATGGTCAGGTCCAGTGCCCAGGCCCGAGAGGCCGGCCGCCCGTATCACAGCCCACCAAACTGGATCGCCACGTGCGTGCGGGCCAAAAAATTGGGATCCCTTGCAAGACGTAACTATAGCGGGGTTGGGATTTGGGAAGTGTTAGGCAAACAGAGTGGTGGGGATGGCTCCGGCCGTCCCCATCACTTTGGTAAATTATAATTTTTTGGTGACCTTGACCTCAATTAGGTTAATTAACCCCCCCCCTCCCCCCCCTCCCACCCTCCCCCCCCCTCCCCCTCCCCCCCCCAAAATTTGGCAAGCCCCCCCCCCTCCCCCTCCCCAGCAATAATCTGGATTAGAAAATGACTAATAACTTAAGATGGTTTGCCGGAATAGGGCAAGTCATACATCAATGAAAAGCTCTAATTAAGAGCAATATTGTGGTAAAGACAGAATTGTATTATTTATCTTTTACTAAAATTGTACCATAAAAAAAACACCCTCCACTCAATGACATGACGATATAAGAGTGGTGTGGTTTGTGTTGAGAACATTCTTCACCTATAATAGCTAGAGTGAACATGTCTCCCCAAGATGCTTCAATATTTTATAACAAATGTACAAAAGTTGAAGAAGTATTGGAGGTGGATGAAGAAAACAATGAAGAAATTGAATAAATTGAAGTGCCTTCGTTAAGTGAAAATGTTGTAACAAGAATATTTGTGGATCTGAATTCACCAATGGATATTATAGGAAGGTTTTTAATTGAAGTTGTGACATAGATAGAAAATGGAAGATTAGTAAACATAGGATCTCTAATTTTGGTAGATGATAGACACACCTTTGGTGTATATTGGAGAAACATAGATCTGTTATGGCTGTGGGTGGAGGCATATGTGGAGTATTTGCAATTGGAAGAAAATATAGGCTTTAATCATTACTTTTCAGCTTTAGTGTTAAACTACTAATTCTAACATTTCACTAAAAAAAAAACCTTACAAATGTGGTGGGGGAAGCATTATATAAAGGGAATAGAAGAGAGAAGCATTTCATTTCCGTGCTAAATTTCAAAGAGTAAACATCAACACGATGCATCAATGTGAAATTTGCTCAGAAACTTTTCATGATAATATTCTACTAGAAATACATAAAGAATTATTCCATAATAATAATGAAGATGTAACAGAAACAGAATATGAAGATTTAAAACTATATGAAGAAGAAGAACCAAAAGAAGAACAACAAGAAGAAGAACCATTAGCAGGACCATCTAACACGACGCATCAATGTGAAATTTGCTCAGAAACTTTTTATGATAATATTCTACTAGAAATACATAAAGAATTATTCCATAATAATAATGAAGATGTAACAGAAACAGAATATGAAGATTTAAAGCTATATGAAGAAGAACCATTAGCAGGACCATCTAATGAAATACCGAGTTTAAAAGTATTTGCTTTAGAAGGTAGAGTAGTAGTGCATTACAAAATTCAAAATGAAAAATTCGAATTGGATCAGTTTTTTAAAGAAGTAAGAACAATTGTAAGTAAAATACTCACAGAAGAATTAAAAAGACTAAACTTTATTAAATTTGGCATTTTATTAAATGCTATGTTTACTAATGTAGAAGGAGAAATGTCACCAAGAGGATTCATAACAAAAAACCAGACCATCATGGCAAGTTCAGATATTAATTCAATAGTTGAAGATTGTTTGGAAGAAATATTAACAAAAATTCAAGAACATGAAGGAAGAAGATCTGGTTGGAGTTTGGTTAGTATTGAGGGTATGGATATTAGAGTTCATAAACACGGCTACGGATTAAGGGGTAGCAGTTATATTCCACTCCCAAAGAAAATTTCACACACCAAATCATGTATAAATGTTCAAAATGAAGATATGGAATGTTTTAGATATGCAATGACGGCAAAATTTGTACCACCTCACCATGCGGATAGACCCAGTGAAGAATATGAATTACAAAGATATAGATATAATTTCCAAGGATTGACTTACCCAGTGGCTTTGAAGGACATCCCAAAGTTTGAAAAACAAAACCCTGGAACATCTGTTAATGTTTTTGGTTTGGACAGTTCGAATAAAGTGTACTCATTGCGTGTGGTGAAGAATGAACTCCCAGATCATACAGACTTATTACTACTTACAAAAGGTGATGTTTCCCACTATGTATGGATTAAAAAATTTGAAACTCTTGTTAGTAATCAATTATCTAAAAATAGAAATAAGAAGATAATTTGCAAAAGATGCTTTAATTTTTGTGAAGAAAGAAGAGAAGGAAACGAATGGTTACAAGAGCATAAAAAACTATGTAACAACAACTATGAAGCAAAAATTATCTTACCGTGTCCAAGTAAGGCAGAGTTAAAATTTGAAAAAATCTCCCATCAATACCGGATTCCCATTGTTGTCTATGCTGATTTTGAATCTACACTAGTTCCTATTGAAGATAATGATGGCGATGTAGCAAAGAAAACTGTTAAATATCAGATACATGATCCAAACAGTTTTTGTTTAATGGTTAAATCTACTCTTTCTGAAGAACATCTAAATAGATTTAATTTAACTTCAAAACCTATTGTCTATCGTGGTGTTAATGCTTCTAAAATATTCCTTGATCAGTTGTATACAATAGCGGAAAGTGTTGAAAGATTGTATAGTGATATTATACCAATGATACCTTTGGATGAAGAAGAAGAGATTCAACATGAAAATGCAACTCATTGTTATTTATGTACAAATGAATTTACTGTGGAAAATCAAAAGGTTCATGATCATGACCATCTGACAGGTTATTATAGAGGTGCTGCATGTAACAGCTGTAATATCAACTACAAGATCCCTACAAGTATACCTGTAATATTACATAACCTTAGTGGTTATGATGCGCATTTTATTATTCCAGAATTAGGAAGAGATAATGGAGAAATTGATGTCATAGCTGAAACCACGGAGAAGTTTATAAGTTTTACTAAAAAAGTTGGAAATATAAAGCTTCGGTTTTTAGACTCTTACCGTTTTATGCCATCTAGTTTAATGAAGCTTTCTGAAAACCTGAGAACAGAAGATTTAATAGAAACCAAGAAGATTGTAAGTAATGACAAGGTTAATTTAGTTCTTCGCAAAGGTGTTTTCCCGTATGATTATATAGATAGCTTAGAAAGATTTAATGAAACATCCCTTCCACCAAAAGAAGAATTCAAAAGTAAACTATATGACACAGATATATCCCATGAAGATTATGAACATGCGTGTAGAGTATGGAATGAATTAGGATTTAAAACACTTGGAGAATATTCGGACTTTTATGTAAAACTAGATGTAACTTTACTTTGTGATATAATGGAAGAGTTTAGAAATACATGTTTTAAGGCATATGGATTAGACCCTCTGCATTCTTGTACATCACCTGGACTAGCTTGGCAAGCAATGTTAAAGGAAACAAAATGTAAACTCCAACTTCTTACAGATATAGACATGGTGCTGATGTTGGAATCAGGTGTTCGAGGGGGACTAACTCAAAGCATAACACGACATGTAAAGGCAAATAACAAATATTTGCCCAATTTTGATGCATCAAAACCAAGTACATATTTAGGTTATTTTGATGCAAATAACCTTTATGGATGGGCCATGTCGAATCCTCTCCCATATGGCAACTTCAAATGGGTAGACCCTGATTCTATTGGAAACATCATGAATATAGCAAAACATGGAGACACTGGTTATATTTTGGATGTAGACATTGAGTACCCTGAACATTTGCATGACCACCATTATGATTTACCTCTACTGGCCAAGACGGAAATATCACCAACCGGCAGATGGCCTAAATTAATGATGACTTTAACCAACAAATCAAGATATGTTGCTCATTATTGGGTAATACAACAAGCCCTAGAGTTAGGATTGAGAATAACAAAAATTAATAGAGCTTTACAATTTTCTCAATCCTGTTGGTTAAAGTCATACATTGACAATAACACAAAAAGAAGAACTTCAGCTACATCTAATTTTCAAAAGGACTTTTTTAAATTGATGAATAATGCAATATTTGGCAAGACACTGGAAAACAAAA